>JAVLVB010000546.1:4205279-4309724 GCA_032876305.1 Orestias chungarensis | reverse complement strand
TATATATATATATATATATATATTATATATATATATATATAGGAATAATGCAATCTGCTGGATTCCATCTGATATATTAAATTGAAGTTCACTAAATTGATTACTAACTGAGATCAATTGGAATTGATGCATGGTTTGTTTAAAAATATTTTGCTTGTAAAGAAATTGAGATAACATGGTTATGACTTGGTGCTATAACCTGAACTGAATTCATTCAATCTGAAAGAATTTTATTTTATTTATGTTAAATTCTACTGAATTGAATGGAAAGCTGTGTTGCCCATTGGAACAAAAACAAACAAAAAAAACAAAATAGTAAATGTTGGTACGAATTGGTGCCATATATTTCAAGAGTTTATATTCCTATCAATCAATGATGTTGGATGATTTAAAGTTTTATTTTGTAATTTACTTGTATTTTATTGTACAGCACATTAGACTAATGACTCTAGATAGAAAGATAATAGATAATATCTACCAGCAGGAGTTATCTAAGTTATCTGCTTTGACTCTAATATATTGTTATATTTGTGTGATATCTCATTACTATTTATCTAGACAAACTATGAATATACCTCATTAAAATATGAAAGGTTTAAATGAATGGGAGTACATAGAGGAAAAAAATACATGAATTAGTATTAATGTAATATTACGTTGCGAACTATGGGGTTTTCCCAAGAAACAAATTGTAATAATACAGAATAAAATAAAATAAAATTTTAAAAAGAAAATGCTAAAAAATATATTTTTGTAAAAAGCTAAATTAAATTAATTGCTTGCTAAATTAAAAAAAAACATGAAATGAATTAATAAATATCCTGTCATATTTGGGGTAAACATTATTTTATTTTTGTGTAGTCTAGTTTGTTACTGGATAACCGAAGTAATAACAGTCACTTCTATTTTTGTTTTTCGTAAAACCCAGGGACTTTAATTATTCCTTTCTGTAGGTTGTTAGCAAATATAAAACTAAATCTTTCTTAAACTTTCTTACAGTGCCTCTCTGAGGTAACAATCGCGGCGTAGTTTTAGCTCATATGCATTAATTTGACCACCAGCTGATTCGGAAATGAACAGAGCTAATGTGGTGTGTGTACACAGTTCAGCTAGAGAAATCAAGCAGCACACAGAGGGTGCCGAAACGTGGTGGTGAATCAACGGAACGTCATTTACATCCTGCTTATGGCTGTTGTTGTAGTTCAACGCGTATCTGTCAGAGCTAGACATAGTTTCTAAATCACAAAGAATACACCCTACAGTAAAGCTGCATGTAGCTTTAAGTGAAGCAGAACTCCGCACACACACACTCACAGCAGCCTCTGCAGCCATCAATTCACAGCAGCGAAGCAGTCTGCAGCCTGTGCACCTCTCTCTTTTCCCCTGTACCAGAATTAATTTCTCCCCAGAGCTGATAGGCTACGCTCTACTGCAGCCAATCCATATAATTAGGCCTTCAGCAATGTAAACCCTTGGCTCAGACTTCAAGTCCATTTCAATATTAGGTGAAGACACGACAATGGCTTCATCAAATTTGATTTTTTCTGCATTAATTTGATAAATTGCTTAATCTTGTCCCTTTGTGTGGGTTATCTCCCAATATACCTGGCTAATGTGGCAGTAATGTTGTGCTTGTCCTTTTTTTGTTGCTAGGGGGGGCATGTACTGTTGTTCTGATAAACAGAACACTTTATGTTACTTGTATTCCTTTTGGTGTTATGATGTATTCTGTTCCTTATTAATGAATCACTAGCGAGTGTTTTAATGGGCATTTAATAGTGGCAGCTGCAGACACCAAAGTGTCCGCCTCTACTGCTTTCGCCCTCCCCTTTTTACAGCTTGGTTATGTAAGTATTTTTCCACACTGAGCCATTTATGTAGGGTTTTGACGGCTGATCTCACTCCATATGGCGACAGCTCTGTTAATCGCCACCTCCAAGAGAACTGCTGCATGACAGCTTGTGTGTCAAAATCACCATCAAATACGCTGAGGCGTGTAAAGGGGAGGGCAGAAGAGGAGAGGTGTGTGTGTGTTTGCCCATGCATTTTGTGCACACGTGTGCTTTTGAGGGACAGGAGGCGTGCAGCGAGGAGAAAGGAAAAATTAGCTAGAGAAAACAAAGTCAATGAGGCATGAAGGAGGCTTCCCCCCTCCTGTGTATTGTCAGAGGCAGTCATCCCTCCTTGTTCACTGTTACCACCACTCCAGGGTAAAGGGGTGGAGAAATATACCCCCCTTGTTGGTGGGGTGGGGATGACAGCAGGTGGGGAAACGGTAAGGCTATACGAGAAAATGTCTGGTTTCTGCCTGGTGTGTTTTTTGACTGGAGTAACACATGACAGCGCAAGCTTTCAATCCCTCGCATGTCTGAGCAGACTTTAGCTTGTAGAAGGCATTTGCATTTCCCTCCAGTCAAATTGGATCTTCTTGGTTTCAGAAAGACCTCTGGGATGTGGGGGTGTCAAGAGGGCACGTTACACACAACAGAACAATGGCAAGGTTTGGAGCTATTGCAAACACAAAATGACTTGTTTTGTTCGTTGACTGATTACTGCTGGGCAAGAGGGAAATGGCCGGCAACAGCCTGAATTCCCTACTTACACATGTTTTCCCTACAACAACATGATAATAGCTCTGTGATCACTTGTGAACAAACTTCTCTGAACGTGAGAATTTGAGTAAAAAAAACCAACTAACTGATTAAATCTATATTAAAATGTACAACTGAAACTATTGGCTCATTAACACGCAAATACCCTGGATCAGCTTGAATACTCTAATTAAACATGGCTACCTTTGCGCAACCATTATAACGTAAACTCTAAACGCAATCATTAAAAATGAAACATCTTTACTTATTATCACTTTATTAAGCCTAAACCCTTATAAAAATATAGTGATAGCCTTAATATATATGTAAAACAAAAAACATATCATGACAGTTCAATATGAGACATACAGATTTAGAATAAAATCAAACTCATTTGGATCGTCTCTGTGGTCCTACTGTATTTTGAAAAACTACTTCGCTTTGGGTCAAAAACAACAAATCAGTCTTAGTACTGTTAATCAAGCCTGTGTCCACACCGCTTAAGATTGCCAGTTTGCTGCAGCTGGATCACAGAAACTGTCCATCTGCTGTCATTGGTGGCCATCCTAACTGGCCTGCACATTGCACTGTGGGGGAGGAGCTGTTCTGCAGTATAGAGCGTGAGGGGATGGGATGGGATGATAAAAAAAAGCATGTACACAAGTGCAATTGGTTGTTTCTGAGCAAAGGTGTAGTGCAAACTGCTGTAGGACCACAGAGAGGTTAGAAAGGATCTAATTGTTGTTTTTTCACATATTATATTGCAATGTACCATCAGGGCAAGACAGTTTTACAAAAAAGCAAAAGTGTTATTTTTTTTTTTAAATCACCTAAAGCATCTTTAATACATATTCAAAGATTTTCAATATCTCTGCATACATAGCAAAACCCCCAGGCTCAATCTTATCCTTGTTTTCTATTAGGATTGCCAAATTTGTACATAATCCCATTAACGCACAGCAGCTCCCCTGTCCAAACACTCTTGTAAAAAATTATTCTGATAGTAAGATACTTCAACAACCATGTTTCAAGGCAGGCACATTGTACAAAACAGCAACGGCAAGGTTTTCAAGATTAAGCTTATACAAAATTAAATATATAAATTATTGGTTGTTTTCAAAGCAATGTTAATTTAATATAACAAATAGCTTCAGATTAGATCCAAAGAAAAATCCTTTTTTTTTTCAAATGACTCAACGTTGAACAGTTTTGTCTTGAGGTTGTATGATTCAACAGAGAGCTTTCATGCAATATGTATAATAGGAATTTGTTTAAGAATAATTTTACAAACTTAAATAGCATATGCAACATTTAGGCATAAAATGCTAATTTGTGGTGGGCTTTATCCCACATGGATATTCTGTTTATAAGGGAGACAGGCGGCAAGAACTCAGTTATATCAACACCCACTGTGAATTTTGACCCACAAAGTGCCTTTTTTGCTACCTAGGTTGTTTTTTTTCACAATTTTTGGCTACATCTGGAAAATGTCTTCCACAAACTTAATCAGATCAATTCTTAATGAAGAAAATAATTTGTTATTTTCCGACAAACTGCGTCAATGATGACATCAGTTGCGTTAAGAATCCAGTTCCAAAGTCGATTCTCTATCAGTTGGCTAGTAACCTCAATAAAAAAGAAGATCTTCAGCCTTATTTAATTCCACGGCTAAAAACCTTGCTCTGTTCTTGGTTTATACTCAACTATTAGCATTTGTTTGTCCATGTGGATGCAGCTTTTATGACTTTTCTTCAATAAAATAAACTATATAATAAAACTACATAATAATTTAGTATCAGAGTTAGCCTTATGTAATTTTTCTCAAATATATTTGGATCTACCAACTGTGGATCTCTGCAGGGTTTGTTAGAGTTTTGTGTTTTTTACTCTATACCTTTTCTATGACCACGTTTCGCTGCAATTTAAAGTGTAATTTCTAACTTTATCAGCTAGGTAGATAATGGCAATCAACTATTAGCTGAGTTGTTTTTGTAAAATAGCTAAAGAAAGTCAAAGTAAATGTAGAAAATTTTGAGCATCCATTTTTACATACAGATGCCAACATTTGTGTCTCGACTTTGCCTGGGTAAAGTTTAAAAAAATCTGCTTTCATCTAACCATTCGATTGTTTCTCTGCCTTTTTGTTTAGGTTGGTTGTTAGGTTGGATTCTGAAAGTTTAACTTTCTCAGTTAAACGTGTAATGTGAGATTTATAGGAAATTTCGGTTCTCTTTGGCTTCTGCAAAATTCTTCCACTTTGCATGATACTGTCGCCATAATGTTTTCCTATGGAAATGAAATGTGATAATGCTGTTTTCTTAGACACGTTATGCTCATTGTCTAATGCTGACATAGTCATGTGCTTTACAGTATAGTCATAGCCTTCAGTATCCAAGTCGCACATTGTAATCCTTTTCTCTTGTTTTGCTTTAGGAAAATTTTGTACCCAATGTTATGTTCTATAATTTTTCAATTCAGTTTCCGGGTTTTTTGTCCTTAGTTTCTGCTCTGCCATTTTCTTCCATCATACTGTATCTTATTCCATTGATTTCCCTTCCTTTGTGTTTGTCACCTCATAGTTTCTGTGTATATGTCCGTATAGTTTCTTTCTCTACTGGTTTATTCTGTTGCCCAAACTTCATGATTATGTTGTGTATTATTATTTCCTTCATTTCCTGCCCTGCAGTTCTAATTGTGTATTCTGCTTTTACACCTCTATTAGATTCCTTACTACTTTAAGTTAGTCCTCTTTTGTGCTCGAGTCCTGCGCAAAACCGTTACTGACAGCTCTGTATTTCGCTTCCATTTATGAGAGTTTTAGCTATATAAGACTTACAGCCTTTTTTGATCTTTCAGAGTTCTTTAGAACACAAAAAACAACTTTCTCTGAAACACGCCCGCAACAACCTGTCGTATTCCATGGATTCAGTTTAATAAAAGAAATACCTAGAGCTGTTCAATGATGTGAGCACTTTGAATGCACAACTAGCAGAGGCTGTTTAGTCACTTTGCACTTAGGGTTAAGGCCTGCCTGAGTCTATGGATCATGTCCGAAAACTTCAGAGTATGCCACCTCTCACAACATGCAGGCATGGGTGTCACAGTGTCACTGTGCTGCGAGTTGACCTTTGATCTGTCAGAGTGAGACCTATAAACTGCCCACAGGCATGTCTGACTTCATTGCGTAGCATGGGAAATAAAGGACAGCAAAAACATCCTCCAGTTTTTCATCTCTGGAAAGCATTGTTCATAAAGTAAAAGCTATGAAAAACGAGGCATATCATGACCACTAATGTAGATTGTTGAGGTAAACACACAAACATTAATATACTAGTCAGGTAACTTTGACATAACCAATAAAAAAAAAATATAATTAAGAAATATGTTTTAGCTGCAAATATATCAGTTCATTTTCATATACAGCACAGTACAGACTGCACATAATTTTTCCAACAACTTACTTCCTGGTGCCAAAACTATGGTATGTACAACAAAGTTTTCATCTCCTTTTTGAAGAAAATGTATTATAAATCCATAAATCGCACAGTGCGATGAAGACTGGCAACAGGTGAAAAAATCTTGGTTTTAGAAGTAAAAAAAAAAAAATCCAACTTAATCGCCTATTATCCTATCTTTCTAAATTAATGCTCACACCAAACCAGATACAATGGTAAATGGCCTGTATTTGTATAGCACTTTTTTTAAGTCAGAGGACCCAAAAGGGCTTCACAATGTTCAGTTGTTAACCCATTCACACAAACACACGCTAAAGGAGGAAAGCTACCACATTGTTCCCACAGCTAGCCACAGCTCCCTGGGACAATCCGACAGAAACAAGGCTTTCATGCAACATCACTACGGAGCCCTCTGACTACTTCAGGCAGCAAGATAAGTGAAGGATACCCCCCCCCAAGGATACAACATGAGAGGAAGACATAGTGAGGACTCGACCTGAAAAACCTCCGGTTCTAGAACGAACTCTGACATCCGGATCTACTTCGCCCCAAAATGATGGTTAGTGTGACCTTAGGACATTTTAAATGTTATTATCTTCTAAATTTTATCAGAATCATCAAAAAAAAGGCAAATGGAAAAACCTCTGAGTGCAATGCACAAAAGAATATTTGGCAAGGCATGCGTCATGTCGGGAATTGGGAGTTATGTAACTTGGAAAAAAAAATTTTTTATAATGATAATCAGAGATAAAGCCTCAGCTAAATTATATCTGAAAGAGTCTGGCTTACATAAAAGCGCCACAGTTCAACGTGCCAAGGTATAAATACAATAACAGTCTCCTTCATTTCGGAGGCTAATTATTTGCTGCTTCAAAGTGTTCTCAGCTTCGCCCCGGCTGTTTACTGTTGCTGACTAGATAAAAATCAGGCTCTGCTCCCCTTGTGTCAGCCAATCAAAATGTCAGGTGGTTTGTACTTAAATGGTGTAAGAAGCAAAAGTCAGCACTACCCGCTTGTGGCAATTTTTTTGAATCCAGGAAAGGTAAAAAAAAAAAACTGAAACTGAAAATACATATCTGATTGCAGTGGAAAGTAAACGGGATGGAAAAGATGCAGAGACACGGATGTACCAAGGAAGGCACAAGAAGCATGGCAAGGGGCCGCGGACGGAAAGAAGATGCCGATGAGGAAAAAGAAAAAGAAGAAGCAAGATGACAGAAGCGGTCACACTTGGTTTGCTTCATCTCTGGGCGTATCATTTGGCTTGGAGGGGGAAAATTACTGTACCAAACTGACTTCCTAAACCACTTTAATAAAGTAGAAGAGTGTGATTGACCAGACAGTTGTGTTAATTAGACATAGTGCTTTCTTAGAGCTGGCCACTCATGAACCAACCCGAGCATAGTACCATAAATGGTTAACTATCCGCATGCACTGGACAGCAAACATGTTGCATGTTATTTAAATCCATTGCCATCTGGCTGAAATATATCTTACTTGCTGCATGTAAACCATTCAACATGTAATACAGAGAATCTGCTCAACTGTTAATAAGCATTATAATTTAATGTCTCATAAAGCACATAGTGTAAAAAAAAAAAAATGCTCATCAAAAAATCATATGGAGTATTTCTATTCTAAAAATGCTGTATTTTATGTTAGTCTATTCAACTTTAAATCAAACTTTTTGTTTTTTTTTAAAGTTTTTTTTAAACCAACTTTTTAATCTTTGGTATACGGTCAATAGGTTGTGAAGGAAATAGTATACAAACATGTGTTATTCAATTAAGATTACAGACAGATCAAGCCTATCAGGACATTTCCTCAAAAAATATCAGTTTGTTTAAATTTGAACAGCAGATTTGAAAGCAAACAGAAAACCACCGACCTCTTACACACGTTCCCCTTAAGGTTTATGGTCATTTCCTTCACTCTAAACATTTTAAATCACACCACACACTGTGTAAACACAGCTCGGAGCTACTTCATATTGTTGCTGATATATTCATCCTCTTCATCCCCCTGAATACACAATTGGCAGAGGAAGCAAAGGCAAGAGTGTGTATTCACCCTGAAGACAGTAGATATAATAATCTTCACCAGTCCAAGTTTTTTTTTTTTTTTTATTTTTTTTATAAAAATGAAACTAGGCTATTGAATAATTCATGGAGTCTTAGTGTGTCACCAACTCAGCATTTAGCTTGAGAAAACCGTGGGAAAGCTCTGCAAGGGATACGATTGTTCTCCTTTCATCTCTAAAGTGTACTTAGTGTATTTAAAATCAACATCTCCATAATGAAACAGAAAGTACCAATGTGAATCACATCTCGAAATCTATCATACCCCTTCAAACATCCATACATCCAAGCAACCCTGACAAGACAGACAACACAGTTAAAATAGATTCTCAGAACCTCATCTTAATTACTCTTAAGTGCAAGTCGGGGTTGAGTGAAATCAATTTATTACTATGCCCGTGATGGAATCTGTTCTCACTAGACAAGGTTCTGGAGTTCTAAAGCACTTCACTTGGAAGATGTATGGAGGACACCTTCAACAGAAGGCCAAATAGCATCTACAGTCAAACTAACAAAGTAGTGAGTTTCCAAGACATACCAAGACTTTTAAAACCGAGAGCTGGCAACACTTTATGTCATGCAGTTTGTAATATAAACCTTTTAACGAGTATTAAAAGAAAACACCACTGCTTCTCCGTCGTTTTTTGCTGCCCACTGCCTGGTTAACTGACTAAAGAGGAGTGTGTTACATTATATTTAAAAGCATTTTCAGTATGACAACCCTGTCAGGGTGTGTATGCTAAATATTAACTATCCACAGCTTTTCATAAGGGGTTAAAACAAAACATATAAAAAAATCTAAATGCTAAAATAACTTAAACAAGGGATTATTTTGTAATTAATGAATGTTGATATCAGTTTGGCAGCTCCCTGCATGGGGTTCCCACAGCACAACAGCTTCCCACACTCCATCACTGAGAAAGAACAAGATTCAAATGGAGAACCTCACAGCTTATGGCCCACTTTCCATATTTTCTTAATTTGAATATTTAAAAAAATGATGTCATTTTTTATAATTATTCTTTATTTCTTTTTACTATTTTAGTAGTATAAAAATAAAAGTTGCTTTTCTGTTTCAAATAATAAAAAAGAAAATCTTGTAATAGTAAGGGCTTTGTCAGGGGTCAGAACCTCACATCTCACATTTGCTTGTCTGTTTAGTTTGTATTTTTACTTGCATGCAGTTTGCACAATTATGTAAAACCATATTTAATAGTTTAGAATGATTAAATATGGTTAAATTTAGTCTTTTTTTTAGTCTTTTTTCAAAAATATTAAACTTTAATACAGGATTAAATATAATTTTGATTTTGCCCAAATGTTTGTGCTATATTAGTATTTAAATATTATATTCAATACCTAAATTATGTTTTTATTAGCTGTAAGTGGAAATGTATCATTACTCACATGAATAAAGTTTTTTTTTTTAATCAGCCGGTGCGTAAACAGTCTATATAATGGGTTTCAACAAGTGAATTACCTCTAGTTACTTCAATAAAGGAACTTTTTAATATCATAAATGTCATAAAATATCTCCAAAGACCATTGAAATGGTCTGAGGAAACTATTATCAATATAACAATATTTAAAATATCTTTACCTATGTGAATTTGAAAGAAATCCATTGCCACGCTTTCACAGTGTCAGATATCTTTGATAAGACAAATGTCCTACTTTTGCTGCTCCACACTGACATCCTGCATTTGACAGTGCAGCTATTACCGAGCACCACTGGTAGAGAAATATTACCTGAGCATGTTTTTAAATACGATATGTATGCTTGTTACAACTATATTAGTTTGTTTCATTGTCAGCACTTGTTGATCCTCTGTTGCACTAGAAAATATTAGAGATCAGGGACCCGGTAGCATTTCGTTAGTCTGTTCGAAGGACTGTTTGTAATTGCTCTGTAAAAATAGGTACAGAAAATTGCACCTTGTTCCTCAGGGAAACAATCCAGGAGTCACAGAAAAGATGAGACGAAACACAAAGAGATCTGACACAGTGAAGAAGTGGCATTGGAAAATAGAGGGAAGATAAAACCGGCTGAAGTGGTGGTGTGCAGTACATGTCTTAAACTATTTCCATAAGCTTTTGCCTGACTACTTGCCCTTGAGCTCATTTTTTTTCTCTGGCCCTAGGGGAAGAAGACAGATAACAGGTCTTATGCTGGGATATCTGATTCTGTACAGTAGGAACCTTAATGACAGTACTGGTTGATCTTATGCTGTAAGACTGATTTGTTCAAATCAGGAATATCCTTTAGAAAATTATTGTCTATGAATTGTTAATCTGGAAATGGTAACGAGTGATGATTTGAAAGAATAGTACTAAAAGCTCTCATTTAAGGCTTTTCTGAATATTTACAGACTACAGAGAAACATTAAATTGAGAAACTGCTTGGATTTGGACAACTCTTCCAGCATTCTTTAACAAGCAAGGCACTTCTAAATACCACAAGAGTAACACTGTACTGAATCAGGGAAGAATTAAAACAAATTCTAACGGATGGGATTTGCTTGTCAAAAGGAGTAGATCCAAAAATGTACCTTTTTTTTCTTACAGATCTATTGTAATTACAATTTAGATTGTAATTTAAAAATCAATGCATTTACCATACAAACTTTAAAGCTGCTCAGAAGGACTGGACTTGTGGGTTAAAGAGCTACATAAACCTATTTAACCTCTCTTGAAATCTGTCTGTGTGCCTCAGTCAGCACTGGCAAATAAGCTACGGGGTTTTAAAGTGATTTGATTGAATATGAGGCAGCTAAAAAAGATTGAGTAGGAAAGTTATTTTGCATCTCCACAGCACCTCAAACTTTCCTGTAGGCCAATATATATTTTTTGTTTTTATTGAGTAAAAGACAGACAGAACAAGTGTCTAAATTTCCTGTGTCCTTGCATCTGTAGGTACCAGACAGCTATCAGTAATAAGAGATGGTCCCTGAACTTAATTTAATATATTTTGCCACTGCTAAATTGAAGGTAAAATCCTAAAATGTTTGGTAAAATAGATTATGCAACTAACCCAAGTTAGGTTATAACAATACCTTGAAACAGAACTAACCCTTAAAATCCCATCAAATTGTCATGTCATACCTACAAACTTGTCAATTCAAGATGTGTTTTATTGGGAATTTATATGATAGACTTCCAAAAAATAGCTTCTAAATAAAAACCAAGTGCAATTAGTTCCCATCTAGAGTAGATATTAATTGGACCAACAGATAGGTCAGAGAATATTTGGTATGTAGGCTACTTTAAAGTAGAGTTACGGCAATTGAACAATTCAAAATCTAACAGAGCATTGATTTATTCAGCAGAAAATGGAAATAAAAGCACACAGCTTTGAACACATGAACTTCTACCAAAACATTCAGAAAATAATTAATGAGGCTTATTGTAACACTAAATCTTACTATGTTTGGTGGTGGCAGCATTTGGTACAAGGATGCTTATCTTAATGAGCCAAAATGTAGCTCCGTCTCTGTGTGTTGAGAAGTCTGACTGCCTGGTGGATGAAGCTGTTGCAGAGTCTGCTTGTGGGTTTAAGCTCGGATACTTCTGTATCTTTTGCCGGACGGCATCAGAGAGAGGAGACTGTGTGAGGGGTGGGGGGAGGGTCGTCCACAATGCTGGTGGCTTAGTGGTGTAGATGTCAGTGATGGAGGGGAGAGGGACTCCGATAATCCAACAGAACCAACAACCTATCTCTAAACGTGGATAAAACCAAAGAGATGGTTGTTTATTTCAGGAGAGCTCCAGATGTCCACTCCCCGTTGAACATCAACGGCTCTGCATTGTGGAGAACCTCACCTGGTCCCTGAACACCAACTCCATTAAGAAGAAAGCCCAAAAGCGCCTCTACTTCCTGCAAAGACTGAGGAAAGCACATCTTCCACCTCCCATCCGCACCATGGTCTACAGAACATGTTAGTTCTGTTGATGGTAATTATGGTAGTTATATCTCCACTGGTACTCTCCACTGAAGCAGATTCATCAATTTCTAGCAGAACAACTGCCCTGGTCATGTAGCCATAGTGAGAAACACCAGTTTTGTATCTACATTTGCAAAAACAGGTTGTATAGATATGTGCAAAGCTTTTCCAGGTCTGTCACACAAAAGTGAAATAAACTGCATAGAAGTTCTTGGTTGTTCAATGATAAAATATGAGACCATACAAGTGGTATAAGTACTTTTGCAGTTAATTATAGATAGCATAGTCTTGCTTTTAAACTGTATCAAAGACAAAATCCTCATTAGTGTGTTAAATCAGAAAAAAATGTGTGTAATATAATAAAAAATATCAATATAAGACGTTTGTGGAAACAAGATATTTGCTTTGGTAAAACCAAGTCTCAATTACAGTCTCTCGCCGAACAAAACACATCATCATCAGATCAGAAGCAACAGATTCATCGCACAGTTCTAAGCTGTGGTGAATTTCCCTAATTAATTAAATGTAATGCCTCAGATATTTACAAGTGAATTATCCCAAATGCAAATGCGGCATTTCAGATTTTGAGGTTGGGTTTGCTACAATCAACCTTTGGTCAGGCGAAAAAATAATAATAATTTTCAAGAAAAGTCATGCCACTGTCATGCAAAAAATGTCCTTAAAAGGATCATCAAACATATCAAATTATAATCAAACTGACCGACAGTGGCAAGTAAACACATTGTCTTTACAACCCTTAAACAAACACTCTGCTTAATACACTATGGAGCAGTAACGCACAGTCCAGCTCCTAATCAGTCATAAACATTAATTGCTGCATCTTTCGTTCGACATAAACTGTAATTATGCATAGAGATGAGATTCTGCAAAGAGACAGAGGGACAAGGTCGTTAATCTTCTGCTTTCAGTTGCTTTTCGGTTGTCGCTCTCGCAGTCATGATTATGTAAAAAAAAAAGAAAAACTATGGTGGCCCCTGCTGCTTCTAAATCAGCATAAATCAGCATTTCTTTTTTCATTTTTCTTCCCTTGATTCAATGAGAATAAGCATATATCGTTCACATCATTCAGTCTCTGCCCTCTCAGATCAAAACGTGTCACTGCCCGATACTCCCAACAATCCTCTCAAGGAGGATTTTTCCCCTCGATGTGGTTGAGTAAGACAGGATCTCACACTAGTAGACAAGAATCAGCCGTTGGGATTTGTTTAAACAAAGCTGATATACGGGTTACTGGAGTCTGGAGAGGGGCTGAGGTGTAGGGGCAAGAGGTTGGCAATCCTTTGGACTAGTCAGAGCGAAAATATCCACTCACGGCCAGATGATGTGATGTGATGCCTCGCCTGGCCATGTACACAGAACATGCAGAGTCATGACCTGAATCTGTACCCCTCAGTGCCAGAGAGAGCTCTCCGTGTACTATTGCGTTTACAGACAATGTGCATGCTTGTACTTGCCACAGCCATATAGGTTAAATAAATTTCCTAACAGTTGGATACATTTTAATAAATGACTGGCTGTAATAACAGCAAGGCTTCCATTTCCCCTTATACAACTTGAATTGTTTCTCTATATGGGTTGAAGTAATAAATGGTAAATGTAATCTAACCTTATGTGACTTGCAAAAGCTACATTACAAATATTCTCCAGATAAAATAAAAGTAAGTTTTGTTATTTGTGGTGTAATCTGTGACAAACCATGTGGGAATAATTAAAATAACTTTATTAGGCTTGAAATTGCCAATATGATTAATCTCTTAACAGCTGTACTTGTTTATATTCATTCAAAAATGTAAGCTCTAAATACCAGGAACCTATTTTAAAGTGCTTCTTGGTCTGTTCTTAGAGATTATTAGAGGTAAAAAAAGGGCAATTATTATTTTTTTCGTGCTTTACTTCCTTGAAAAAATGCATTCATATTTGTGTGCAGGCACAGGTTTTTCTACTGATATAAAGATATATTAAGGTGATCTGGGTCTGTACATCCCCATGTTACCTTTTCCCTTTATTTGAACAAATGATTTTACAAGTGTACACTATTGAACATCAGTGTATTTTTTGTCTTTCTATTCAATGAAATGTATTAGAATCAATTCAGGAGCTTACTTGTTAGGTTTGGTTTAGATTAGATTGTGTTAGGTTAATCGGGTACTTTATATTGTCTTTAGGTGTGAGTGTTTGTGTGGTTATCTTTCCCGTCTAGATTATGTTAACCTGTAATACAGTGGTGACCTGTCCATTGCAGCCTTGTTGATGGAGATGATATATGAAGGAAGGATTTCAGGTAGCAGTCAGTCTTGCAATGACTTTGAACAGGGTTCTCATTGAAGTCTATTGAAGTATGACAGTTTCATGACGAGAGAGTAATCAGATTCGGGGGTATGATTTGTACATAGACCTTCATTTTTCCACTGCTCTAACCCAAACCCTGCTCTGCATTCATGAAGTCTCTTATTAAATCCTCATGTATTTGGGTTTGCAGTATAGTTCAGATATTTTGGAGCTGTTAAGGTGCTATTCAGCTGACCCTGGTAAAAATAGCAAACAACACTGTTTAGTGAGTTCACACTTCAACAACATGGTTCAGCGGCTAGGGTTGTTGTCTTGCAGGTTTGTAAATTAGTTGCCTATGGGTTGTAGGCAACCCATAGGCGGTGTGAAGAGGTGAATAGGGCTCTAGTGTTAAAGGCTTTGACTTGTCAGTTGGTGTGGTTCTCTAAGCACAAAAACATAACCACGATATTGAGTCAATAAACAAACATAACAATCAAAATCCTATATATCTATAAAAGCATAATACCTTGTACATTTTTTTTGGGTTTCCATTATCCCCTTGTCTACAAATGTCTAGGTACAATCATTTCCAAAAATGTTGAGTGTGTACCAGCCAGCTAGCCAACATCCTCTTACCAAGAGCCACTTCATGCCTTATTGTTTGAGGGTTGAGAGTCACTTGACAGCTTGGAGAACCTATTCAGAGTTTTTCCCTTATACTGTATTTTTCAAATGGAATCACTGAAAACCTTTGCCTGTGTGCAATTTAAATTAGCGACCAACTCGGCATCCTTATTTGACCATTACCAAATTCTCCACATAGCCATCAGAACTCCATAATTTGCTGCTTACATTTCCTGTGTGCTCCCCTGTGTTCTCATTATCTCGCTTTCATGGGAGGCAATCCTGCAGCTCAGCAGCAAACAAATTAACTGAGCATGTAATAAATACAGGACACAGTTTTAGATACAGTGATGCACTATTGGCTTTGTCATAAGGGTTTTAAAATGTAAATGAGTTTTGGTAATCTATGAAGTGAGTGTAATATGTCTTTGATTTAACAGAAAATATTTTACAAATGATGAATTCTGGGCATCTGTTGGAGCCATGTGTAGATTTCTCCAGATGCTTTTGCTTTCTTAGATTTAGTCAGGGCTAGCTTATTTGCTGTCCATGAATTTATTTTAAGTTAATGCGGATGTATATATGGTTTAATCATCTGAAGAAAACATAATATTTTAGCCTTATGTAATAGATATGGTAAATAATTTGTAAAAGTAAAAAAAGACAAACACCGCTTCCCTAAAGTACTCCACTTGTTACAAATCTGGTTTCGGAGTGCCTGTAAAGAATTATGTTTCTGTTGTTTTAAATAACAAATAAATAAAAAAATAAAAGCAAACATTACAGAAGTTTTTTTTAGTAACATTTTTATTTTTCTAAGCCATTTTATTTTCTATGCAGCTCAGTGCATAGAACATTTATTGAAATGTGACAAAAATGGATCTAACTAGATGATTCAACAACTTTTCTATCTATGTTTGGAGTAGCTAAATAAGTACCATTAGTTATTTTGAATTAAATTTTACTTTCAATCCTTAGCAAAAAGAAAATCACGCTCTTTACAGCCGATCATGTAATAAAATTCTCCATAAAAAACAACAACTAAGAAACACAAAATGAGCCAATGTTAAAAAAAAGTAAATGCTGCAAAACTGAACCACATGGTTAGCCACAGATTACGTTCGGACTAATTCCGGGTGTCAAACAGGATATAACCAACACCTTCTTTGACTCCGTTCCCTGTCCAGAACCACACTTAAGAAAGCTTCACGTTCTTTTCTCTTCATCACGACCGCCTGCCCACTATTTGCGACACCTTGTTTCTCGAAACAGCTCATCTGCCCTTTTCGAGCACCGACACCTACATATCATACGATATAAAAAGATCACTGAGAGAGAGAAGCTGGTTGCAACTTTCCCAGAAGATAAAAGTAAAAATAGATCTCTAAGCCCTTAACCAGTGGTTTACTTTTACAATGCTTTAATAGTTGTTTTTTTCAGTGTTGAGAAACATTGTCCCTGATCATGACATAACTAGTTACCCTGTTAAATTTGGCATTTATGATATGATTCCATGTGGCCACTCTAACATTATTTGCATGTATAATATGACTATCTAAATCATGTATGTCATTGTTCTAGGAAAGAAACTGAGGGGCGTGTGCATTGTAAATGTGTAATGAAGGTTTAGCTGCATCTTTTCAAACTGTTATGGAGTTAAAGCCTAAAAAGGATCTTGTGGCACTTTTGATGTAAGAAGACATAAGTCTTATAAAATATGCATTCCAAAGACAAACTCTAACTGCAGCTGAACATATCTCATACAGTATATACGAGGGGAAAAAGCACCTTTAACCTCACTCAAATGTGTTCAAAATTCAAATTCTGAATTTGTGTGGCTCATTACTTTAGGTATGGGATCATTGCACAGTGGGCTAGGAAGACAGAAAATCGACTCCTTTCAAATAGCCTAAACTCTGTTTTTTTAATAAGCATAAACCCTGCAGCAAAAGACTATTGACAAAGGTCTTGGACTGAGGCCTAAAACACCTATTCATGCGTGAAAATAAGATGTTTTGGAACATTCAGTAATGATTTTGCTCAGCTATCCTTTTATCAACTTCTGTTATGCCTCAGTCTGTGACGAAGTATTTTCTATCAAGGTTGAGAGAAAAAATACTTAGTAACAATGGCACTGTCTATGGGGATATGCCTCAGCTCTCTTTGAACCTTCTAGCTGAGGGGTATGATTAACTGACAAGATGACTGGCAACTCAACTGCCACAGACAGTCATTACTTTAAGGATTCACCTTAAATGGATCCTGAAAGTAATGACTGAGAGAAATAGCTTGTTGGTTTACGTTGGACCAGAACACACACGAATGTTTTTCACATTAATTTATCACCTATTCTTCATCCCAGGGGCTTAAATCTAATCAAATGTTCAGAAACAAATTAACACCTCCATCATCCACAAATAAGGGCGAATGATCTCTAAGGATGTTCAGGAAACGCAGATGACTTTAAATGAAAGACCTTCTTTGTTATATATATATATAAATACGTTACTACTTACTCCAATAATTTTTTTGTGATCTTGTTAAAACCTTAAATCATTCATTCATCTATTCTAAATACTCTATTTATCTTTGTAGGGTTCCAGTAAAGCTGTTGCTCCAATAGGCATGACTGGCATAAAGTTACGATGAAAGTGTTAAATTCAAAATCTCTAAAAGTTTTCAATAATACTGTTAATGTGGTTTAAACTTTTTAAGTACAAAGTCAGAGATGTTGAATGATCAGACATTTCTCCAACAGATTAAACCCTTGACCAATGCAACATTGTTACTAAACAACTTTTTGCTATACACGTCAAATCGCTGAAGGCAGTGTACAATGTTATTCTCGTGCTTATAGGAAAGTTGTGATTAAATTAATCAAAGCTGTTCTAATTGTTGAAAGAAAAAGGAGGGCCAGGTACACCTCTTATGCTTATGATTAGGGGAATAATACTAATAAATGCAGGTCTTAGGATCCAGGACATTATATTATGAAAATTAAAACTGAGGGAATTTTGATACACTCTGGTAAAGGGGATGTTCCGTCCAATAGAAATTGAATTAAGTTTAAATTACACAGTGTTACTATTCCATACGACACAGTTGCTGTTGAAATAAACAAGTGCAAGCAAATGTTTATAACGTTGGAATTTTCGGAAAAATTTCACTTCAAAATCAATTCCTGTTGTTTTGTGAGTAAACAAAAAACAATAAGAGTTTTAAGAGGGAGATCTTTTGATTATATAATTCTTTATGCAAACTGATCAATTAAAGTGAAAAGCACTAGACAGCAGAGAAGCAACTTAAAAAAAATAAAAGGAGACACGGGGAGAACTGGGCTTAATCTTTTTGTAATAAGAGGATTCAGGTTCAATTTTTCTATTTCGCATTGTTGAACCACATGGTGTCTAGCCATTCGTTTATTTCTTCAGTTTTACTTTTTTCCAACAAGTTACTTCTTTCTGGGGTTTTTTTTTTGCTTTTGTTTTTTCATGTCTGTGCATTAATGGAATACTTGGTGGGAGCTACACTTAAGAAAATTGTACCCTCCTGAGTCACCAAGGGGACGGATTTGGTAAGAGCCTTTGACGAATATCAACTCTTGCTAAGACAGTGCTCTGCTTTCCCATCAGTCGAGGCCAGGTTGGCATAACAACCAACTACAGTGGTGGCGTACAAATCCATCCTCGTTCTCCAGACAGTCATAATCCTCACTGATCGCCTCTTTGCTTCCATCACGCACACACACACACACACACACACACACACACACACACACACACACACACACACACACACACACACACACACACACACACACACACACACACACACACACACACACACACACACACACACACACACACACACACACACACACACACACACACACACAAACACACACCCCTCACAACCGTAACACAATGGAAGGAGATAGAGAGACTGGTGGGGAAAATAAAGTTAGGAAACAGTTGCATGAGAGGGAGATGTTACAACAGGCATGCGGGAGAAAGGAATTGGAGAAATATCCACTAAGCAGCCTCAAAGCAGCCTCCCAAAAATGATGTCACAAAGGCTCACTGTGCTGCCACGATTCACATGATATGTTGGAGAGGATTAGGCAGTAATCACAGGGGTTTGGCTGTCCACACAAGAGAGTACATAAATCCCTCCTCTCCAGCCAGCAGCTAGGCCCTCTGCTGGCTTCTCGTAGCGACATATTGCTGGATAAATAGTCACTTCAGACAAATAGATGAAAGATTTAAAACTACTTTCCAGAGATTGGAGTCGCCTTAAACGCAAACACCTCAAAGGGCTTTGTTTAAAAATCCAAAAATTTGTAAGCTGAATGGATCAACTAAAGGATTCGAGTCTCAGAGTTTTGGACAAACAGAGCAAGTAAAAAAACAGCAGAAAAGGCGTCATGCCTCAAAGACTCCCTGCAGCAGGTAAACAGTACACCAAACTAATATACTTAATGTTTCAATAAGATGGTAATCCTTGAAAAACTAATTCAAATGTTTAAAGATAAAAATGAATTTAATTTAGGAGTAAATAATCGTTAGGTCATTATATTGTAAATTAATAAGTAGACTACACAACATGTAAAAAGATTGATACAACAAATTTAAATATTTTAAGAACAAAAAACTAACGAAAACAATTCAAACCACGAACTGAAAATGAATCACTATGTTTGCAAATTTGGGCCATACAAAAACAAGTTTTTCTGATATAACTAAATAAATAAAAATATCTCAGAAGATAAGATGTAATAATATTTAAGAATTGTCTCAGCAGTTGTAGAAAAATAGAATTAATCAACACAGTCATGTCAAAATCTGCTATTTATCATTCTTAGTTATAATACATACGAAAAAACCTATTTCTAAAATTTTTTTGACTTAGTTTTTTGCTGGTTGTAATGTAATTTTTAAGTGAAAGGTTAGTAGGGCGCAAAGGCATTAGATTCATTTTATAAACATTAACAAATAGCAGTGGGCATGTTGAGCTGGCATTAACCAAATATTTAGTCCTCATTTTAAGTTAAAATATTGTTAATATCAGTTACTAAAGACTAAGTTGTGTGGCAGGTTATTGCATTGTGGGATGGAGATAAACCACGTTATCTGTTTACTCTTCAGTGAAGATCAGCATTCGGCCCAGAAATCGGCCCACATTAAAGATGTTAGGTCTATTTTGATTAAAAACTAAAATCGTTTTGATTTAATTTACGTTCTACTCCAAGCTTAAAACCAATTTGGAAACGTCTGTTTTGAAAGAAAGTTACACACAATTTACATCTCAGCCATTACCATTTTATTTGTTTGGATCCGAATGTCCCACATGATCTTAGCTTGGTTATTCTTCACCACCTTTGGAGGGCTTCCAGTCCATTTACTGAGATTTCTGTACACTATGCCTGCCACCTGGATATGCCATTCCATGTATGCTTTACCTGCCACAATTGCCAGTTGTTCAACCCTCAGTGTAAATTTCTTAACAATGGCATTAAAGAAAAAAACTAGGCCTCTGAATCTGAGTAAGTGAGCAAGATGTCTGGAGCAGGATAGCTGGCAGACCCCCGTCACAGAGACATTGACTTAATCCCCTATCCATGATAGCTGACATGCCCTTGTCACTTCTTGTCTTCCTATCCCTCATTTTCAGATCTGCAAAGTCTGTCACACATTTTTTTTAATCCAACTCTTTTGCTTTCATTTCATTTGGTTAGGATTAGCTTTTTTTTGGCTTTTTCCTAGATAATCTGCTTTAAATAATCAATGCATGACTATTAAAGTGTAGATATTACTGTGCTATTAAATTCAAGCTGTGAAGAAATGTCAATATTCCAATCATATTGAAAAATGTAGACATAAAAAGTTTAAGCAAGCAATAAAATTCAAACCTCTTAAGGATACTGATTTAGAACAAAATTTAAATAAAGAAAGTTTTATTTTATTAACTAGATAAAAAGGATTTCTGTAATATAATCTGTGTGTAAGAAAAGTCTGAATAATGGGTACCTTAAAATGTTGCTGCATCTGTTGGACAGGGACAAGATTTCAGAACCTCAGCCTTTGTTATTTGAATTTACTAGTATTGACAATGTTTTTGCTATGAAAAAAATATATATTAGTAGTAAAACTCACAACACAAGAGTATAAAAAGTTTCTTCATAATATGGGATCTGAAACTACAGTAATAGCCAAAGTACACCGCAATTGATATAGTATTTAAGTTCACTATAAAAGTTAATAGAAGGTTAAACGTTGGTAAACATTGATATGGAATATTGTGTACTTTAGAGCAAAATGTAAAAAGGCAACAATAAGACCTGTGTCAAAAATGTTGAAATATTGATGCTTTGCTTATCTTCAGAGGTACAGAGGGAAAAGTCCGTGAGCAATATATCCTTCCAGGTTTTCTGAGGCGCAATTACAATATCTACCGGTTTGCTACCTTTGAAGTTGAAAGCTTCATCTAGGAACAATGTCAAGGCCAATTTAACCGAAACTGGGGTTTTAATTCAGAAAATTAATTTAATTTAAAATTGTTGCAATAATTATCAACTACTGTGATTAATTCTAAAAAATGTATGCCTCCAATTTAATATGCTTCCAATTATTTGTTTCTTCTTGATTTTTTTTTTTACATTTTTCTACTTATAATATTAGGGATTTATAATAATCCTCTCTTTTTATATAGGGCTACAATTATGCAAAAAAAAAAAAAAAAAAAAAAGTAAGTCAATCCAGGACTGGAAGATTGTGTTCTCCTTTGTGAAGCCTTATTTTATTAGTTAAAACATTGACTTGCATTGTCTTCTCTCCTGAACGCAATTTATTACTACATCTTTAGGTTTTCCTGCAACTGGTAATGACTTGTCTACATAAGCTCACAATTCTTTTCTCAGTAATGGAAACCTTCCTTAAGCCAGTGTAAGGATGTAATAGGGTGAAGTTTGGAACCGTTGCCAGTTTAATGTAAAAAAAGAAAGAAATGACTGTTTCAATACGTAATTTTAATATGCAATGGTCTTGTGAGATAATTCTTGTAAAAATACAAATTTAGGATTAAGTGTCACTTTCACATAATGAAATCATGTAAATGTCTGGAAGTCTTTTGTTTGGCTACTATGCCCTAACATTCTGTATTTCAGACACTTTGACAGCTTGGGGGCAGCGAAGCTTTCAAGCACAGGGCTGTGCAATTTTAAAAATTACACTACAATCACAAGATACAAAAAAGGTCTGAGTGGTTATGACAGGTAGAGCTTCTTTTGTGAAAAAAAAATGCCAGATTTATTTTATTCTGTTTTTCTTCTTTCTCCCTTGACACAAATGTTTTAAAGAAGTATAAAGGGCGGAAATTAGCCCAATGTGACATTTTGGGGTTGAGTAGTGCAGAATAAAGTAATGAAAACACAGGTGAGGAACAGACATCCATCTTATAATTCTCAAGATCCAAACTTTTTAAATGCACACGGTAGTCTATGTCTGTAGAAGAATGTGGTATCTCTCAAAATGTCCACAAAAAAAAAAAAAAATAGGAAGGATAAGGCTATTATTGAAATACATGGGTGACCCTTATCGGTGTGTCTCAAAACGTTTTTGGTAGAAATAATGAAGCCGATTATAAAGGAATGTTGAGCTTATCGTTTCCTGCTAAGACATCTCTACACAGACATACATCAGAGTTTACAGCAGTTCTGGTAAGCCCTCCAGAGACTTCAGGCTGACAGTAAGAAGCAGACTGGCAAGGGAAAAGCCATGTGGTTCCGCTTCTTTTTTGACAACAACAGATGTTGCAATCCCAGTAGCCCAACAGTGAAGGCACATGTCTGCAATTTGGATGCAAAACTGCTAGCCATGGGTTTGGAGTAACATCTCTCTACAAGCCTTTGCTCTCAGTGTTACTGTTCCGCAGTCATACAGATGCTCTATGTATTGTTGCACAGTCAGTAATTACATGATTACAACTAATGTAATCAGATGCTTCATGCTCAGGGACTTAATAAAAGCCACGCACTGACTGATTCTTTCAATTTTCATGCATGTGTTGTTGTCTTTGAGAATGTCACGAACTCCAAAATTTCTCATACAGCTGAGAAAATAAGTACTAAACATGTCAATAGTCTTTAGGTATATGATGTTAGCAAGAAACCAAATAAATAATCAGTGTAGTAATTATCTTTCAAACAGACATTAAAAGCTGAGTAAATATTTCTTTTTTCCCTATTTTTTACAGAAATATTTTCTACCGTGGCTCATGATAGGTTAGAATAAACAGATTTATATATAAAAAAAAACTGTTGAACTTTATTTGTTTATTTAATGTTTATTTTTGTTTATCTACACTTCTATCTGCCCCACTAAACAACATTGAGACCAATCCATTCAGAGAAATATGACTACTTGACTACTAAGTTTGACTACTAAATACTGAAAATATTTAGATATCTTTAAGACTTATTTCCCTTATCCAATATACTCAGATTTCATTCCGTTGTCTATGTAGATTTCACTGTTTGATACTGCAGTCAAAAATAATTGGTAATTTACCAAAATGAAAACGTTTATAGAGAAAAATATTAATTTATTCAATACAATTTTACCAGGCTGCAAGTATTTAAGTTTAAACTGAAAATGGAATTACCATCGCAACTTCTAAAATATTCTTTTTCCTTTTTTTTGCAATTTTATTTCTTATTGTGACTGTAATTCCAGGCTGGGGAAAATTCATATTTAAACATAAATTTTGCTTGAGTTATAAAATCATACAAACGGAGAAGTTGTATCAAAAGACAGCATTACATGCAGGCCCAGAGAGGAGGAAGAAAAGCACAACCCATTATTTTTGGCCACCTCTTCCAGGTCCTCCATCAGTCACTCTCATTACCATCCAATTGTGAGAGAAGAGCTTCTCCATCAGGCATACTACAACAAAACCTGGCAGGAACAACACACCCAAGGACAAGCCAGTACTGCTCTGCTGAGCCATGGTTCTTTTTTTCCACGTCTACCTATGGAATTAAAAATGTAATTTCACAGTGATCTGTGTTCACAGTTTTAATTATCTTTAACTTAATTTGCGTCAAATGACAACTGGCCCATTTCAATTTCTGTTCAACTCCTATTATGTTATCAACATTTGTGACTTAAAAAGTAATTAAAAAGTTCTTCACACTTAACAATCCAGTTTATAATTGTTGAAGGGTGTGTGTGTGGGGGGGTGGGGGGGGCGGGATAACTAGAAGTGATTCAATAAATTTAGCATCGTTAAAAGAGACAGCATTGTAATAGACTCAAAATGCTATTCCAGAAGTAAGATATTGACCATGTAAAATGAAATCATGTGTATGATTTATGCTTCTCCATGTTTTGACAACATTAAAAAGAATCAGCATGAGCTGCTTTACCTCTGTCCAATCACTGGAGTAGCTCACTGACAGCTTAAGGATAGTACTCATCTAACCGGCTGACTGAGATTCAAACAGTCCCAATAAGGAGAGATCCCAAAAAGGAAGCAATACAATCCAAGTATCGGCCAACAACCCATCACTACAGCATGGAAGCTACTTTCCGGCATGAGAGTGGCTAAGATAAGCAGTCACATTAATCAATACATGACAGAGGCACAAAAAAACCTTGGTAAAAATAACAGGGAAACCTAACACCAGCTGCTGGTTGAAAGAACAATCGGGTGAGACTGCAAAACCAGATAAAGGAACTTGTACGCTGCCAAGATAGATTACAAGAAAGAACATGTTATATCATGGTCACACATGTGAAACTTGGAATGTCTGAAGCCAGACACGATGAACAATACTCTGAGAGCCTTCAATGCAAACTCTATCAGGCTGAAGAAAATTACTCTAGAGACCAACTTTGTGTCAAGTGCGTTGTCATCAATCAAACGTAAAATATGCCAAGCGATTCTTTCTGTCCACTGCTGTTTTGCACAAGCTTGCTAACCAGATGGACCGTGGATACTGACTCTGAAATGGGGCCACCAGCGTCCTCTACATTGAACAGATCAAGATAAAACCACATCACCAAGAAATGTAGCTGGAACGTTGGCTGTATCAGTTTTGCTTGCACAGTTTCAAGTGTGTGTTGCAGAATCCAAACAACAACACTCTTCTCATTATTCATCAGACTGACAGAAATGCAGCAGAATGTCACAGAGCTGTCACCAGGTTTATTTTGGAAGTGTTGCTCCTCTTGCACTTGTGAAGACAACTTATATTCTCCAGCCAGCTTTTAATAAGTGCTTTAACATTATTATTAATTAGTAAGCTCCTTTAAAAATAACAAATTTTATATTAATTATTGTTTTAATTTTTAGAAGATGATTCTGAAAAAACAGGAAATAAAGGCATTGTGAGCTCTAATAGTGCCTAACTCAGAATAACATAATTCATATGCAGAAAGCAACACAGTTTCAGTTAAATCTGAAGAGAAAACAGCCGAAGATGCAGCTGAACAAACAGGGAACAGCGAGAATATGTACAATTGCCATGGTTGATGCAGACAATCCACACTGTAGGCAGGGTCTTCACACCAATTAAACAGCATATGAGCTGCCCTGGTCACTTCTCACAGTCAAAGCATTACAAATAAAACCAGCTCTATCATGACAATGGAACAAACCGATTTAGATGTTGCTGATGCTGGGAATGAATACAACGCAGCAGTCAAGAAAAACAAATTGCATAGGTTTCTCTGAACATATATATTTCTTAAAATAGTCAAACTGGTCTTCATTGTAGCTTCATATTCCATATCAAATAGATCTTGTAAAATGTATATTACGGCTTAATGGGTAACGAGACGATCTATTAGGGGATCATTTTTGAAGCATCTATGTAAGCAACCGTCAGCGGTTTTAACCTACTATGTTTTGAACTCATGGACAGAAAAGTTCATTGTAGTAGATCAACTGCCAATGCCAACAAGATTGCAATCAGAAAACATTAGTACATGTATACATAATAAACCCAATTGTAGTCTCTTTTATTCATGTGCTGCACACATGAAATATGCTGCCTGTAACAGATTTTCAGTCTTGTTTAGTAAATGAGAGACATCCAATAAACAGCTATGCAGTGATAGGTATTTCAGCATGTTGTGCTTCACATAGAATAAAACGCAGTCCTCATTACCATGCTGTGTTATGTAGAGAATTATGTTTATTTTTTCATTCTTTTTAATTTTAAGATTCCCAAAGATGCATTCTGAAATAAAAAATACAAAGTATTTTTAAAGCCGTACTAATAATCTTCCTTTAAAGACTAATTTATTTGTTTGTAAAACTAACTGCTAATAGTAAGTAATGCAGAGAATTAAATAAATGAGGATTACTGAATTATCAATATGTTTTACCCTTAGCTAATTTCTTCACAGGGCTAAAATATCCATTTGAGGTCTGCATAATTTAGACTGGAGATTGAGAATGAAAATGCTCTTTTGGAAAGCAGTTTCAGTACTAGGTGTTGCCTCAATCCTTACACTTCACAAACAATAGTAGGATAGATAAGATTTTAGCAGGACAGCAGAAAGTAGGGAGATGAAATGGTATCCATATATCTATGACATTTGCTGATGTCTGGTACCTCATAATAAGAAAACAAGTATATATCCCAGCTTCATTAGAGAGGAAGGTCAATTCATTTTAGTTATAATGTACTTTGACATTGCACATTTTCCTCATTATTCTAGAAAACTCGTAGGTAAAACATTTCCAAAGTGACAACAACTGTATGATTCCAGTCCTTTCACCCTTTTCAGACATCATAAAGGATGCAGTGTTTTCTGTTAGATCGTAAAGAGTAAATCGGGTAATCTGTTGTAATGGCAGCAATTGAATTTGTACGAGCGAAATACAAAAAAAAAGTTGAAAACTCAACATTTTATTATTGTGTGTTGGAATTTTGGAGGAATGTGACATGCTACAAGTCAGTCCCCAACAGATGGCATTTAATTGGCCTGCAATAATAAAGTGAAGATCCTCTTTGTTATTATTTACAGTTTTTGTTGGCTCCTACACTTTCTAAGTAGAATGGGAAGCAGATTTTGTAGTTTTCAGGCTCTAGTGTACTGAAAGTATATTCGGGGCTATTTCTATAGTCATGCTGCTAAGCTTAGGCTGTTGGAGGACAATCTGATTCTTTTTCTCACTTTGCTACTTTCTATTACTACTAACCAATCTCCATTAGTTCCATTTATTTAAACTGTTATCTTCATGTTTCTTCCCAGTGTTTTTATCACTATATAAGTTACATCTAATCTTGTGTTCTGTTGGCTGTGACACCTTCCCAGAGGAGGGTCATTGGCTGAGATGGTGCCACCAGCAACTCAACCTTCTTTCTCTCCAGCTAAAAACATTTTACTTAGTTTAATAAACTACATTTACATCAATTCCTCTGCTTATTTTGGGTTTTTATCTTTTCAAACTCACAGTCAGTTGTGGCAGATGGCCACTTGTGCTAAACTAGGTTCTGGTCAACGTTTATTCCTGTTGAAGGAAAGTTTGTCCTCTCCACAAACACTATGTGCATGTTCAGTGTCAGGAATTATTGAGTCAAAAAAAGTCAATAATACACTGCGAGCTATTGTCTATTGTCTTGGCATGAAGGTTCAGAAGAATTAAAACTCTGCAAGTCAATAACAGAATGCAATCTGCTGGATTTCCTCAATTTAAAAGGTTTTTAACTAATTTGACTAATAAACTAAACTTGACGCACTATTTAATAACCAGGATTAATCTCGATGCATGTATTATTGGGTTGAAATTAGTTTTCTTGTTAAGTGGATTGAGACTACGTGTTGTGAATTGCCTCTATATGAATACACTGATTTAAAAAAAATGGAAAATATTTTTAGTGATGCCCATTTCCAAAGAAAACTGCTTTGTTGAATGAAAGTCATTTTAAATGTCAAAATGTTCTTATTTTTATGATTCAAAACCCAAACAAGATGTGCATTTTATAAAAACATTTAAACAGTTTTCCCAAGCATCTTGAGGATCATCAGCATAAAACTGTAGGTGGTGGTTTTTTTGTTTTTTTGTTTTCTTTATGTCAGTCATAGTTATGTTGGATCTGCAATGGATGCACTCTTATAGTTGTAATTTGAACATTGACAATACCTTAGACAAGTATAGTTTGCAGAGTTTGCACACGTTTTTGTTGCCTTGTGAATGTGCAGTTAATGCAATTTTGGAGTAATGATGGTAAGATAGACTTTAGTTATGTTCTCTTTATTTGTGGATAATTCCGGGGTTGGTTTCGCTTCTCCCCACTATGTGTTATGGTTAAAGCACTTTCTGCCTACTTTATGTTCTCAGAAATGTTCTATTTTAGGGAATTCTTGTCTCTAAAATCATTCTGTATAAGAATCTTCAGTAAACATATGTGATTTTATCCAACCTCAAGTTAGAAGAGTATAGCAACCAACAATATTTAATGAACTAACTCGAAATTTAGAAGAGTTTACATTACAATGAGCAAAACCTAGGTAAAATATCCCTAAAGTTAATATTCAACCTAATTATTCAACCAATTAATTGGCAGCCTGTTCTAAAACCTGAAATGGTCCTAGCTGCTTTGCGTCGAATGAACTTCTGCAAAGACTTTATGAGGATAAATATATGACTAACAAAACACACCTATGTTGCTGTTTAAGTGTCTGGTACTAAAAACCCCTTACTATCTTAACTAGGTCATTCAATGACTATAATACATCTTGTCAAATACTGGCAAAATACAGTTTTGAAGAATTAAATCCAGCCACTTAAGACTAATATTTAGCTTTACCTGCATACCGAGTGTAGCTTAGAGTCTCCCAGCTTTCCAATTCCTCTTAAAAAGTATTCCTTGCATACAATGTCAAATTATCCAATAAGATAATGATTATTAATGGATAAAAAACAACTCTATTAACTAAAATATGTTGTCCCAGTGAATCCATCTACAGTTTTTATATGAGTTCTCAGAAATAAACCTTCTATTACGTATAATATTTTGACTCAGACTTAGTTCCCAAGTAATTTTTTTTCCAGATAGATTTACTTATCTCCTCTGGATGCCAAGTGTGTGGCACTGCCTGTGAGACAGGTAAAGAGATTTTGTAATGGTGGCACTGTGCGTGCTCCGCATTTAAACAAGTAGGGCCAAAGATCTCTCAGGTTTTATTATATGTTGTGTGGTGCATTATAATACTGAATTTAAATCACCCCTTTCCAGCTTTACCAATGGCATAAATGTATGTGAAGCGCATTACTTATTACACAGGGTTAACAAAGATTGAAGTTTGAAAGTGTCCGTTACAGCGGTTATGTCTCTACATAAGAATGCGGATGATAAATCGGTGGGTTGATTATCCAAATCCCAAATCTGTTTTCTCATCGTAATATTCAAACATTTTATCATGCATTAAATTATGTTTCTTTGTGTTCGAGTGTTTTCAAATTTTTCCGAGACACGATTTGGATCTCCAACTTATTTTTTTTTCTACTGACTTTTGTCAGCAAATGAGTGAGTGATGAAAAGCTAATTTACTGCAATGATGGCCTAAAAAAGCAATTTTGAAATATGAGTTACAACTTGATTGTCCTTTCAGTAAACAAAAGGTTCCTGTAACATTTCAGGTTGCTGCTTCTGGAAATTGCCCACTTAGTAGGACCACACTGGTATATTTGTAATTTACAATTTAATGAGAAGGTATTATCTGTTTATTAGGAAAGTTCTGCTGTGATGCTGGAGAGATGGATTAGATGATTGGTAGGGAGTTAGTATATGCATATTAAATATGGAGCTCCCATCTGGAAAGCTCATTTCAAAGGCTACAGTAAAACACCATGCTCTATTTAAAACTATCACTTTGTAACTCTCCTAAAACGACTTTAGGTTTAAATTAGGCTAATCTGTATGTAATGCAGTCATTATGTCACAAAAGTGTCTGAATATCTGACAATGAATTTTTATTTATTTATAAAATTTCCATAAAATTACTTGTTCATGTCTTGGTTTAGGTTTTGTTTTTCATTATACGTTTTGTATTCTTAGGGTATTCTATTTTCTTTGGTGCACAGATGTTTATTTCATGTTACACCTATTAACATGTTGTTTTTCCGTATTAGACATTTTTGCTAATTGGTTAAGTCTTTAATGTAAATACTTATAGTATAAGGCTAAATCAAAAAGCAATATTAAAAAACCAAAGTGTTTTACATTTTTCTGCATGCACCGTACACCAATAGGTAATCAATAGAAGGGGGTGGTTGCCCTTGATCTCAACCCCAGGTGTTCTACCAAAGACATGGTAGCTTGAGGGTTTTCACGGTATCTTAGCTGTTGTACAACTGCACTCTTCTGGACTGAGATTTCTGATGTTTCTCAGGGTCTCTGATAGACACTTTTCCAGTGTTGGGATCACTGCCCACCTTTTTTGCCTGTTTGTATTTGGAAGTCCCGTAGGATCTTTGTCATTCTTCACCACCTTGGGACGTAACGGGCCTGGGGGTAACCTGGGGGTATCCAGGTTATATTTCTGTAAACTTGGTTAAGTGTTCGTAGTTACATTTTACCTTCTCCTCTAAGAACCGTAAAATAAATGTCCCAACAGTTGACTGCCCTCTTTTTGACAGAGTGAGTTTTTGGGAGTTTGCTCAATACACACGGCTGCCTAACAACTTGTAAAAACAAATGAAGATCAATCCACTTGGACATTTCAGTAATGATCTAACTTAACCATGTCTTTTCCAGTTTGGTAAATAATTGAAGTACATTAGCAAAAAGACATAAGACAAGACACCGCCTCCAATTCCTATGCAAAACAAAAAGAAGAAAAATTTTATCAATATATAAAAGTATATATATAAGTTGTTGACTTATACTGAATGAATTTAGAATTTGTTAATTTTTGTATCTCCTTAAGTATTTTCGTCCATAGTAATCATAACTGTAAAATTGCTAAAATGTCACATTTATTTTATTGTATATTCTGAAAAAGTTGTTTTGATGACGCTGATCAAAGTATAGGCGAGTTTGTTTTATCAAATTATGATTCCAGATCAAACCCAACTCTGAGAAACCTCCTGCAGCACATTTTAATTAATACAACCTGATTTCTGCATAATAGCCCATGACTGAATACATGAGATTATTTTAAATTATCTGATTTAAACATAAATATAAATTGATGCAAGTGCTCGCAAGTAAAATGAACACATTCCCACTGTTATGCCCCACAGCTTTTCTAACCAGCGTTAAAAGCCTTTTTTACTATTATCTTCTAATCTAAGTAAGTGTTCACCCAGGCAAATCAGTAGTGCCTGTGGTATATTTAAACCGGCCCCTACCTTGATAATGTATATTCATATCAACATATCGACCATTGTGAGTGTACGTAGGCTGTACTCATGAGCCTTTTGATATTCAACAGGAGGACACCAAAGAGACAATAACACAAACATTTCACCTTAGATACAATGCACCCACACAAATTAATATTCAATAATATAACCAGACCGAATGCAAAACGTGCAAAACCAACCATCACACACTCTCAGCCTACACACAGTGTTCCAGCCACGGGCCTCATACACTGAGGGATTCCAGCTGCGCTCAAAAGATTCCTCCCTCCTTTTCAATCACTCCACACTGATTTTAAGGACCTGCTGCCTGGCAGCTTTTCATTTCATGCAATTACATCTCAAAGCGCTGCTTATTTCTGCAAAGGCAAGAGTCACAACTGGTTAAATATTTAGCGTCCTTGGCGTGATGATGATCATACTGTCTGCTGCATGAGTCATAATATTTGTTGTTTATTCAAACATTGCTATAACATTGAAATAAAAAAAGGTAGTGCTTATATCTCTATAAAATGTTGTTCCCCTTGTGACGGTTCTGTACAACAGGCTTGCAACTCCTTCTATTTAATGTTTTTTGTTCCTCAATGTACCGAGCATTTTTAAAAATGCTTTTAATGGGTTGTTAGGAAACTGTTGGGCATCCCTTTCTCCTTGTTTCAACAGAAAAAGGTGTTTTTTCATTTTTTTTTCTATGTAGCGCATGGGCTGAGCTTTTTAAATTGGGGAGCTTTTATATTTACAAATTTCAATTTTTTCCCCCACATTTTCATACATAGTCTAATAGGAGCAGCTAATTTAAAAAAAAAGCCAGTGTTGTGTGTAAAAGGCTAATGACATATTTTCAAAGCCCAAAAATAAACAACCAGTGGGTTTTCGTTACATTTAGTTTTTAGAACTTGCATTAACTGTTCTCATATTAGTTTGTATATACAGAAACTTAACAAATACAAACAGAGTAAAATTATGCATTATTCTGTCTATGCAGGTAAGACAAATCTTGAAATCTAAAATGAGCAGAATGTGTGTTTCTTGTAAGCAAGTGAAGGATGTAGCAGCTGTCTTTCATCAAGCTGAATAGCACATAAGAGAAACACATGTGGGAGGGGCGGCACAGGGTCACCTATTGCTCCACACTGCTAGAGAAACCTACATTCAATAATTTCTGTCATCTTATTTAAAAGGTCATATTAAAAAGAAATTTAATTGAATAAAAATATTAATGGAATTGTGATTTTAGAAAGCCTCGACACCAAAAGCCTACACATTCTCCTTTCTAAACACAAGAAATAAACTATGCTATGTGTAAGCACAGGTCAGAAGGAAGGTCAGGTTTGAATTTTTTCTGTTAATACAGATTACATATATACTATAACTGAAACAGAAAATGTTAAATACTTTTGATTTATTTTACTTAAAACAGAAAAACAAAAACATGTCACTGCTGCTGTTAACGGTGTGTGTCAAAGTAATCCTTAACATGGAATAAAAGGAATAACCTTGTAAAGGCCTGGATTTTTTTATACTATTAATTTAAAAGGGTCCGGATATATTATTTTTTGTTTGCCACCTCTGCACATCTCAAGAGTCATCTGCTTCATCAAGTTTACCTATTAAGATAAACTCAAGGATTTTCATCATGTAATAATGTGGTATTAAAAAGGAATCTGAAGGTAAAATGTTTAAATGCGTGTCTCGTATAAGACACTTAATTTGAAGATTTTTTTTTTGTTGCTATTACTGCATAGAAGCAAAATTAATTCTTGAAGATGTCAAGATAAATACCAATCGAAATCCTGTTCCTTACAGACATTTTTCGAATGACATTCTCTCTTATTTGTTCCATGTAGGTGTTATGGTGACTCATGCATAGCACTTGGTCACAGTTGTGCATTAACAGAATAAGCCATTTGATTATAAACAGCCAATGACCCTTAAGAAAGGTCTCGAACAAGCGTCCCCCTCCGTCCTTTGGTGACAAACGATGCAACCAGGAACCGAGGCCACCAGACTCCACATTCATTTGGGCTCCTCCGCAGGCAAATGGAGGACATGACACTTTCTGATTACTTTATATTGACTCTTCTCTCTTACCCTGGAGAGATTAAGTCCAGAGAGGCCAACCTAATAAAATTGGACACTTCACCAGTTAATACTGGGTGCAGTTGTGGCAAAAACTGTTTAAAGCCCCTCCAAAAAAAAAAAAAAAACCTGTTCTGTTCATACTTGACTAACTGTTTGCAACATACTCTAAACAGCCAGGTTATTACCTTGCTGTGGCCATTCATTGTCATGACAAAGTTTGAGACAACATCCTTTGCATGCATCCCAAAATCAAAATGGTAACGCTTACATGAGAGAAGTAATGGACAATTAGTCCAAACCAAATTGAAACTGAATTTTGACTTTTTTTAAAGAGACAATGTACAACTTAAACAGAAAAGTCACTATTTGATACACTGTAGTTGTTTATAGCTGTTAGTTCATGGAAAGCAGTAGTCACTTGAGAGGGAAAGATGAACTTGAGAAAACCTAAGAATTGAAATAGCTGTGAATAAAATGTTTAAAACAACCCTGATCGAGCAACATCAACCTTACTTAAAATCTGTCATTTCTCTTAACCCAAGTTAGGTCTTTATATAAGGTTTTATACTTTGCATACACAAAAAAAACCTTTGCTAACACATATTCAGCAAGAGTAAATGCACATTTTTTTCCTACTCAATGCAACCAGCTGTATGCCGTGATGAACAGTGCACCAATGTGCATGCATATTATATCTCAGAGAAAGTAAAGACATTTCTAAGAATGTTTAGTTTAATATTTAAAGCTACCATCGAACCAAGGTACAGCGTGGATAAAAACCTAGCTGCATCTAAGCACTGTGCAAAACATGTTCTTTGTGTTTGCAGACTTTGTACATATCCTAGTACATTCATATTTATATACTTTACAAATTTTCAGTTATGGATGAAACGCAAATTTTTTGTTTTATGGCACGATGTTCTACGAGGATTTTTTTTTAATGAAAAACATTTTGGTTCAGTATCAGCATAGAGATTGGGTTGAATAAAAGATATCACAAGTCAACATACAAAAATCAATGCATTTATCAAATAGAATTTGATGCAAAATTTGGTAATTCGCTTAACAAATGTTCTGTTCCTTAATTTCTGTGATCTTTTTATAGAGAATCAAAAGATTTTTGATTTTAAAAGACTGTAACTGTTATTGTGTTTATTTATAACAGGCATGCATAATCCATGTATGTCTTTAACGCTTTAATGACATTCTGCCGAAGGAAAAAAGAGTAGTTCTTATACCGCTCATGTACCAGCAACATGGTCAATGTTACTCTTTTTGAAGTGGAATAATCAGCAACCAGCAGATATAACCTTGTTAAAGTTGTTAAAAATGTAGTTTGATATATTTTAAGGATGGAAAAAATACCGTGGCACAGAGGTTTCAGGTCAAAAACAAATGCTACAACTCAAATACAAATACAAAAGCAACAACGGAAACACAAAAGCAAACTACAGGGTAATGACTGTTGCGTGTATTCAGCTGCGGCTTTTGTATTTGTGTTGTAGCATTTCTTTTTCACCTGACACCTCCCTGCCACCTTAAAAAAAATGTTGTTGTTTTTGTTATAATAAGCAACCATATTTACAATGAATCACAAACTGTTAAATAATCTCTTAACAGGATAAAATAGGTAACATTAATTAGCATCAAGCCAGAACCTACTCAGCTGCAATGCAAAGCTATATTCTCTTAAGTGCTGATGCTGTGCAACAACACAGAAGGTGCCCAATCAACGTTGGCTGGACATGCAAATGAGCAATATTTAAGCCATTCTTTGAACTTCTTTTTATGATGCTGCTAATTGAAAGATGTGTACCCCAGGTGCGGACACCTGTGACCTAGTCTGTGTCAGCTTTATTTAATTTTTTTAATGACATTTATTTAAAAAAAAAACACTCTCATTTTTAAACGCTAAGGATGACATATTTGAAAACATGAACCAAATCAAAAACAGTTTCAGTGGACGGTGATGAACCCTGTCTCACATTCTGTTTGAAAATGTAAACGATGAGGTGCACCAACAATTCAACATATTTTTTATTTCTAACAGTATTTAGCTGGTATCTATATATATTTTGAGATGTATGATAGGATTTCAATGCACATGCATTTCCCTGCGGATGTTCCGTCGATAAATATTAAGAAGAAAAACCCGCTCTGCGTGGTGAGAGACAGAAGAGCCCTGACTTGACATGATTGTTTGAAATGTGTCTGGAGAGATCCTTCAGGGGCAAACTGCTGCATATTATGTACATAAAGAAGCACTAATGTAAATGCTTCCTCACAGTAGCCGTAAGACTCTATAGCATGGGCAACTTTGGTCATCGAGGGCCGGTGTCTTGCAAGTTTAGATGGGTCCCTGGTACAATACAACTGAATCATTGTCTGAATCACCCCCTTAGCAGCAGTCACGTTCTCCAGAGTCCTGCTAATACCTGATTGTTTGACTCGGAATTGTTGAAGCAGAAACATATCTACTAACTGCAGGGCAAAGAAGTTTTTTCTTGTTTTGAATGACATTTTTGTTGATATTTGCACATTTCTGTTTGGCAAGTTTTATCTTTCACGTCTGTACTGTTTTTAATGCACAAAAACTATTTTTTTTAACCTATCTTCAACCTATGTCCTTTGAAAAACTGCACAGCATTTTATATTGTTAATGTTGTATCTTTCTCTTAATTCTGTCAATTTATTTATTTTGAACACCTGCCACATGCCTGTTATTGCACCTGAATTTCTCCACAGTGGGACATCACCAGACATGTTTTCTGCAATCCATGTAAAGTCAATGTAATGGGGTTTTTAGAATAGACTACTACTCACACAGAAAAAATATGCATCAACTCAAGCAGACTTAAAACGCTTTCCATGATTGTGACCTTTGAAAACTACGGGAGCCAGTAGATGCCATCTCAATACACCAACTTTGATTACAGAATATCTAACCTAATGACCTGTCCATCCTTTGATCAGGCCAGACTCTAAGATGTGCAATGAATACAGACGCCTCTGCTGCTTACAAAGTTCATCAAACGCATGCGCTGGTGCTGAATTTTAGATTATACTCTGGGTGTGCGGAGTCTAATGTCTGGCCTTATATTTGGTACAATTTAGGGCTAATTTTCCCAAAACATACCATGCTTTATGAGGGGGCCTTGGCCCCAAAACAGACAGTTTTGTGTTTGGGTTAGGCATTACGTTTTGGACTAAGGCCTGAATTAAGCTTGGATTAGGTAAGGGTCAGGTTTCAGCTATAGAAATGCAAGTCAATGCAAAGTCCTTCTGAAGATAGAGACAGATCATATAAAGATGTGTGTTTATTTTTTTTCCCTCTATGAAACCACCACTTCTGCTTTATTTCTGCATACATTACATTGCGGCCCATTCTAGATGGATGTGGGAGGTTCTCAGAAAACCGTGCACACTGGTAGCAAAGTCCCAAGAGGATTTCAAACAGCATTTACTAGACTTCACTGAGGCTTTCGTTGCTGCATACTTAAATAAACTCAAATGGATAATCAAGAGGGTATAAAAAATAAATCTATGAGTTACAAGCTCTGAATCAACAGATGGATGTAGAAGAAAAAAAAAGAAAACTAGGAGAAAAAAAAAAAAAGCTTACGCACACTAGCACAAACTTGCGCTCAATCCACGTATGTGCAGTCGATTATTAGATAATCTTAGTGTTTAAGAAGGTAACATTAAAAAAAGGAAAGGAAACTAAAAATGGATCGTACTTATGGAGACATATCAATGCAGAACAGAGATGCACACAGGGAGTGACATAGAAATCTTATCTGGGTTATGTAATGCTTGATGTTAATCTTACCTCAGGCAGCCTTTTGCTTTACACTTTACAAACAATGGCTGTAATCTTGAGTGACTGTGACCCTGTAACATTTAAAACTTATCTTAAAGCTCTTATTTAAGTGTTGTAGGGTTTTTCTAATTAAGTATGACTTGGAATTCCCTTTGGAGAAAGGACAAAGAGTGACTTTGGGAATATATTGTTTTAGAATATGTTTTTTTTTTTGTCATTGTTGTTGGAAAACAGATGCAGTGACACGAAAGTATGTAAATACTGCAGTTTTATTTCTTTATTTTTACTTGTTGACCGTAGGGCAGAGTTATTCAGACTCTTTTACTGTGCAAGAACTTTTTCTTTTTTTTTCTTCTTTTTTTTTTTAGACTCTTCTTAGTCACAAAACCAATATGTGCAAAATAAACAATAAAATCTAAATACTTTCTGCACATAGAACACCCAAATTACTGTGTTCCAGTAATTTGAGGTATTTAGGTTTATTTATACGAATCTGATGAAATGAGAAACAAGAAATTAATGTAGTGGAACATTTTCAGGATCACTTACTGTATTTTCACTTTTGAACGTAAAATGCTTTTGTTTTATTATTATTCTTTCATTTCCTTTTAAAATGTTTTTATTTGTGTTTGTATTCCTATTTTAAATGCAAATATTTATTTCTAGGTGTATTGTATTGTTTTTCATATTTCTTATTGAGCTGACATTTATAAGTTTTCACTGGGAGGATAGCAAGCAAATATTGGCTGGGTAATTTGCAGCCTATTTTCTTCGATATAGCTTGCAATTTGCTGCTTTACGAAGAATTCACCCATACTGAAGAAACCTTCGGTCATTAAGACACTTCTTCTTAATAGTTTTCGTCTTTTTCAAAACAGCATGACTTTAACATTAGTGGTGAGTGATTTAGCATAATATTACTCCATATTTTTTGCAACAAAACGGTTCCCGAGAAGAAAAGCAAAACAAAAGCTAAAACATCTTTGCTTTGAATAGCTGAATTGTAGTTAACAATTGTTCTGGGGGTTGGTTAGCCTTTGGTTGCTCTATTCACTGTAGACTGATTGTTTTCCAGTTGGTTGAGATTCTTTTGTGAGAAGTAACATAAGGGACACCAAGATATACCTCATCAGAAGTCAAGCTGTTCCTAAGCTAGGAGCAAAATGGGTATACAATGGGTCCCGTCCCAGTTGGACGTGCCTGGATACCTCTGAAAAGTGAGGTCCCTAGTTAGCTTTCTGCTCAACAGTCAAAACTACATTGACTTTGATATCCGGAAGAGAGCTATCCCTGAGTTCACCCAACATTTCAATTTCTTCTGTCTGCAGTCTATGTCTTTCCAACACTTTGTCTATATGCTTACTTTAAAAGAATGGAAGTAATGGCATAACAAACCTTTTAGTTGTTAAGATTGTTAGTCTTGAACCTATTCCCTGTGTTACTCTAAATGTACCTTGCTTGCAAATTGCTGTGAAAGGAATCACTTGGAGAAATACATTTTTAACTATAAAACACTTTTATTTCAAAAACTAGTATTATTCAACTTTGTTACAACTATGCAAAACAATACAACCAGGCTATTGCCTTGCAATCGTTGAACAAAAACTCTTTATCCTGTGCTCTTTCCATAATGTATTGGTTTTCCCTGGTATTATTTTATCAGTGATGCTCATGTTCATGGTAGCGATTTTGAATAAAGGTCAGGCATCTGTTGCATTAAGATTAAGGGCGATCAGAAGATCACAAATGCTTTTAATCTAGGTTTCGGGATGAAATAACCTAACCTCTCTTGATGGGACTTTTAGCTCAAACGCAAATGACGTCAGTATCCTAATTCAGCTCTTCCCATCCCCCTTCCTGTTCACTCACTGTAGATTAATTGTGGTAAAGTAGAGAACTTAACAACCATGATTTAGAAACATTTTTACTTCTATTTAATCACTTAGGTTTACCACACCATGTTGGTTTCCTCCTTATTACAGAACATTAGATTGGTGGTGATAAACCTTTGGCACAAAACCTTACTACACATTTGACCTTCAGGTTTTAGGAATAGGTTGCCCCATTGTCACCATCATACTCCTATACCAGAATTAAACTTTCTATTTAATTTGTGTTAAGTTAAACACAAATCTTTATTCTTCTAATCTATGGTTGACTCCTTGACAAAGCTGACATGGAATGCTGAGTTGCTTAAATATACTTGTCCAGATCAAATGCTTAGCAACACAGGAGCTTAAATTTCTATCCTCCAGTTGAGCACTGGTGATATTGTCAATGGGACATCCAGCCACTCCCTTAAAACTATTCATCAGACGTGGATACAGGGCCTGTTGTCCACCAGATAACTTTGCTTGTGCATCTAAAAAGAATGTCAAGTCCTTTGGGCTAAAGTGATTACCCTCTATGGGCTGGCAAGGCCTTTACAGTTGGACAGCGAAATAAACAGTGAACATTCAAGATGAGATCAAGCTGTAGAGAATTTCAGCTTATAATTAAAATAATTATTTGCATTTAAGATATCAACTATTCTGCAGCATCACTCAAGATAAAAAATATACTGCAAAACAGCAAACCTAACAATACTTGGCTGTACACCTAAACTAGTAGTGGTAGCTTAATGTTAAGGAAATGCTTTCTTTCAGTAAGAATATAAAATATAAATACCAAATAAATGAACATAACACAGAGTTACTTACAGGGCAATCCAATGAGAGAATCTGTTGAAAGCTTTTTATGAATTCAAAGCTGGACAGCGACTCCGAAATCCTACCAATAAGTTGTAGCAGTATTTGAAGATTACTGTTCACAGATGCTCTCCAACCAGTTTAAAACTGTCTTATTTGTATTTTAACATTATACCTTGGTGAACAATACCTCGATTAACATATTTCTACAAATTAGTGGTTTGTTTTTATTTTTATAGTTAACTCTCGTGTGATATGTTAGGTGTTTTACTAGATGCATCTATCTATCTATCTATCTATCTATCTATCTATCTATCTATCTATATGGGATAAGGAGTCAACAGAAAGTTATTCTCTACTTTGTTGCACAACAAAAAAAAATCATATTTCTATATGGAAAAATGCTTGAAAAATAATACCTTCATTTTTTTCTACCTCATTGTTCTCTGTCTCTCTGCCTCAGATTTGCGTGATCTCTCAAAAAAGTCAACATGACAATGTGAAAAGGTTTAAGGCGTATGGGGAACTAAGAACATTTTATAAATTTTTTTAGAAAAAAAAGATTTTATTTAGTAAAAAACTACCTCTGTAAAAATCTTTGAATAAGTGAAGCACTTGTAAAATGTAAAACTACAGATCCTTTACTGAAAGAATAATTCACAGAAGAAAAACTATCTTCCCCTACTAAATTACTTTTGTTTGTTTTGATAAATTTTTGAAAGCCTGTGTGATCATAAGAGGATTGAAAGAAAAACTCAATACATTTAATGGCACTGACCAAAATAAATCAGTGCAACAGAGTACCATTAAATTAATAACCCTGCTGGGGGAACCTCTGAGGAGTGCTATTGTCATCGGGTAGTGAATTGGATTTAATGCCTGGACCAAAGATTGCTATTCCTCTTTTTTTTTCTTTTTCAAAATACATGACACAAACTCTATTTCATTTGAAGTAAAGCTCCTGTTAAAATCCATTTTTTTTACTGGCAGTGCTTTAACATATTAATAGTTTTTAAACATGTTATTTTACAATGAATGTAAGACATGGATAAAGCTGTCGAAAAAATCCCTGCAGTGGAACATAATCATACTGCCTCATCTTCACAAGTGCTCCAAGGAAACACTTTTCAGCTTGTTTTTTCTCAAACAAGATACAAAATGGTTTAAGCAGCGCTCTCATCTCTATTGGTATATCAGATATAGTACTAAAAGACTAAAGCTTTTATTAAAAAAAGCACAAACTCTTGGATGCTTTTATGTGACAGCCCACATGAGTTCTCATCTTGGATACCGTTTATGGAGACTTTCTGTATCACCCCTCATGATCCACTAAAAGCCAAAAAGGTAATCTTGACTGTAAACAAAAAAGTGAATACTACTTCAGGAGGTACAGTTCCGGAGGTGTGTGTGTAGATACATATGCCGTAGGTGTGAACCTTTCTTGATGTGTTAACGCTTGCTCCGTCCAATAGATTTTTCAATGGTTGACCTAATACATTGACTGGTTATTGTTATGGGCAGTTGTCATTAAAGGAATTGCAAATTTTACAATATTGCAGCACTTAGCAGCTTACCATGCATACAAAAAATTATTTAAGTTACATCATGTACAACTGAACAATAGGGTTCAGTTGGAAAAAAATCTTTACAGTTGGATTTATTTCAGATTTAAGAGATACTAACTGGGTCTTACATAGATACGTTATATACTAACCTGATCAGTATTCTATGTATTCTTAGATATCTTTCCTTCAGAAATATATAGATGGAGAAAGAATTGCTACCCTCTAATTTTATACAAAGTCTCAAGTAACTACATTAAGGAACATTGTAGCCAATGTAGTGGCATACAAACTTAGTTAGTGGAAAGACAAAAATGGAAATCAAGACTGAATTTTCTATCACGCACAGTCTGTACTCTAGCAGTGCTCTGAATAGGTCTAATGAGCCAAAATAAGTGAAAACACATGTGTGGTGGGAGCACCACAGGGGTGTTGGCCCTTGGAATAAATTACATAGGTGTATATGTGTGAGTGTGGGTGTGAATATGGCAGGGAGATAAGCTTGGCTAATGTAAACGGCATCACTAACAGGGTTGCAGTCTGAGCTTTTGCAACAAGATCCATTTGTACTCCTTCATCTACTCACTCCTTATTTTCTCACTTTGAAACGAATGAATCGATCAAACGCCACCATTACCGAGGACATTCAAATCAGCTAAATGTGGTTCAGAGGAGATGAGTGGAGAAGAACAAGTGGGATACCATGGAATCTCAGAGGGAACATACACAGTTGTATATCTTACTTTATCACAAGGTAACACCACTTTACTTGTCCGCGACTCATTTGATTGGACTGTAAAAGAAGTGCGAAAGACGGTGACTGCACAATGCTAGCTGTGAGAAGAACACCATCAAGTGTGGGTGTTATACATTTTTTTTCAGAAGTCCCCATCGTCAACTTCAAAGTATTAAATGAACATTAATCTGACTCACAAATAGGCTATTAGACCATGTCTTCCACCTCCTCAACTCTATCTTCTCCAGCCATGGGCTTTTTAAAAACAAGCACTAAACAAAGCTATTTATATTACTGCATTTTCAGATAGGAGCATCATCTGAGATTGTAGTACAGCCTTAGCAGTGTACTTATGTATACAAGTTTTTTTTCTTCGTTACATATATCCATTGACAATTTTTTTATGGGCAACTGTCCTGTGTCCAAAACATGTACAGTTAAAGCACTTTAACAGCTTTTGTTTATGTCACAGCGTCAAATTTAAAAACTACAAGCTGTTGACAACCTTGTAAGAGTAAAGGGCACATGCAATTAAGACCTTGACTGCAGTGACTGCACAAGCAAATGCTATCACTTACAGCCTCTCTCTAAACAGACAATTAAGGATTGTCACATAAAGGTCAAGTCATCAGTAATACCAGAACGAGCTATCTACAGCAAATCATTGGTTTATATAAGGCAGCCCTTGCAATTGCGATTACTCAAAAAAGAAATCTGAGTGGCAACAAATATGGAGAAATATTGCACTTCTCAGCATAATTCCCACATAAACTAATATAGCTAATAAATTAAGTGACACCAAAAGACCTATGTTCCATAGCTTCTGGCAATGTTATATCTAAGCTACTGAACTTGCAAAGGGAGAGCTCCTCACTTGGTTTTTCCACATTAGTCATGACTATGACAGCGGCAATAGATCTGGAAACCCTGTAGCTTCCCCTTTTCACGTGTGCTTTAAGTTCCACATCTAAGTCCTGTGAGGCCATGCTGGTTTTAATTTTAGTTTACAAGTCAGCGGGGATTAGATTATGCCTGAAATGCAAGGTGAATACAATTACAAAGCTCTTAGAAGGGAAAATCTATTTGAGTTTTACTAATCACTGCATCACTCATGCTCGTCTCCTTTTCCTCCAGTCACATTTTAGCTGTGTTGTTGTCCGTTGTGGAATACATAATAAGTTGACCAGTTAAAATGAGCAACCTAAGAATATAAGCAAAACAAAGGACTTTAAAGGCAATGCCATGCTGCAGTGCTCATACCCTTTCAGGCTTTTCACATTTTGCCATGTTACAACCCAATATCATGAGTTGACTTTCATCCACCTTTCCTCTTATAACCATGAATAAAATCCAGCATATCCAATTGTATTTATTAAACATGGCTGTTACCCATTGTCATTCTGAAGAAGCTCATGGGGGGTATAATATGTGAACAATTAGTTGTGAACTTTAAAAAACTGACTTTTCTGGAGGAGTTGGAGTAGCATTATTGAAAGAAAGCCATTAAAACTCCACTTTGCAAAATATAGGTGACACATTAAAATGCTACCAGACGCTCTGGTGAAATTAAATAGATGATGAAAGCAATGTGCTATCTGCTTGTTAATTTTAAATAACATTGACATCATTAAATATATTTTTCATTAAAATCTCATTTTTTTGAGAGAGGGTTATGCCTTAATACCCTCCCCCCCACCAAACAATATTTAAAATTCCAGATTAAGCTAACTTTTATTTAGGTTCATTAAATGAATAGGGTTAAGTTGTATGTATTTCTGTATGTGTATCACAGAGTTTATTATGAAAGGGAACTTTTCCCTCAATTTTGCAGTGTACTATTTTGGTATAGTGATGCATGCCTTAAATAGGAAAAGGAAAACTGGTCAGAGATGATGAGAAGATTGTTGGAGCTGTAGAAATAGCAATACCAATAGACATGGTTCGCCTTCCACCAAGAAAACAAACCTATTCATGGAAGCGTAGTAGAATGGAGTGCTTTAAATAAGAGTTCTCAATTCACTTTCCAATGACGGGCATTATAAATATTGTAAAATGCACCTAGTAGCTTTGTGGTTTATGACATTGGTGGCTGAAGATCAGCTAAGCCAACCCATGCAATAGACTGTCATATAAATTACTATCTGAACTCTAGTCAAAGCTTTAGTCCAAGTGCTTGGCTTATCTTTGGCTCCATTAGTATCCGGCCCTTGCAATAAAATAGCCCCCCAACCATCTTCTCAGTTCTTAATTTTGTCCTTATCGTCAAGCCATAAAAACCATCCGGGCAAAACACTATTTATATGAGCCACTCTGCAGTTATACCATAATTCTAGTCGAGTGCATACAATAGCTCCATTACATTCTGTCTTGAGATGCAGGTGGAGTAAAAAGCAGCATGAGGAACAGTTCCATTAACACCATCATCCCAGACAGCCAGGCATTAAACAAATCCAGCCTCTAAAAGCTGTGAAAGAATTACCTCCTATATCTGTTCCTCAAGTTAGGAAGTTATTAGGGCATCCACCTCCTGATCTACCCAAATATTAACCTTAAAAGCTATCTAAATAATTTTATACATTTTTTTTCCATAATGTACAGCATTATAAAAGACCTGCCTTCGTATTACTGCTCCAAAAACATTTGCCAAGTTTAGTTTTTCATGATCATGCAATCTGTTTATTGGTTTAGATAAACAGAAAGAGATTGTTTTACAACATACAATATCTTAACTGTAAAATACTGCCCTGTACAGCATTATAGCATCTGGCAGTGTAATATAAATGATTTAATGCTCATTATAGTTCAACTTTTCTCTTGTTTTCATTACACAGAATTGATAGAGTGCTCTGGAGTATGTCGTTTAAAACATGGTCTTCATTTGGTGCACTGCCTTTATTCCAGTGCTACCAAATGGTGACAAATTAACATTGACAAAGGGACAATTACCACTGCTATGCCAAACGTCCATATTAAAATGATAACTAGTTATAATCAAGACTTCGGGAGAGTTCCATTGGTGTTTCAGAAGTACATTGATCCCTTGTCACATTCAGTGTTAATAAGATCAAAGATATTGACATGGTACTCAAGAGCTTCAGAGAACCCTCACCACCCAGAATCTCTCTGAATGACATCAGTAACTTATCTTTGGAGTTTCCCAACAGTAACTGAGAAACCAGGACATAGCAAAATGCTCAGCAGAAGTACATTTCCTAAGAATATGTGGATGTGGGAGGGCAAATGGTTGCACATGCTTTTAAACTGAGGTGTGCAGATCTAATACAGAATGAAAAGAGGTGCATAATTGGTACGATTTGAGAAGCTATCTATCTGCAGGCCAAGCACATCATAGAGAGACAGTATTCAAAGGGAAGCAGAAATATGTATTGAATAAAAACCTTCATTATGGCTATCCATTCACTGTGTAAAACTCCTGAGGATGTTGGTGAGTCTTGAGTAGAGGAGGGAAAGGCAAATCTAATTAGAAGAACACCCCATTTCTACTTCAGACAGAGCAAGATGTTGTTATGGAGGTTGTCACAATACAAAAACGTCAAACCTAATAGCCTTTTATTACAAACATGTTTTTTTTAACTATATTGAGAAGCACTGGTATAACTGTATCACAACCCTGTTTTTGCCATCTTGATACCATCACTGTCAAATGTTTCTCATTTTATCATAAATGCTATTTCACATAGCAAATAGTATGTAACTGTATGTAATTTGTCAATGCATACAATAAAAAAAACTTTTAAAAAAAAGTTGGTGCACTGTTGGTGCTGCTTTTGTGGCAAGCTGGTTTCTACAGTCTGCTCCCTGAGGTTATCAGAACCTCAGGGGGTTAGTGTCAGTCAAAAGTAAGAAAATAATAAATAATTTTAGATTTCTGCTAAAATATGCAGGATCAGCAAAGTCGGGGGAATTACAAGCATCTGTATGACATCACTTTTGTACTCCAGGGAAATTGGTATACGTGTTTCAGAATTACGTATCCATATGAAATGTACTATGTTGTTTATTCCATATATTTAGTGGTATTGTTTTTACAACTAAGAGCAGGTGATGAACGTTTTAAAAACTCAAATAGAACCTTAACTAGAACTTCAAACCCCAGGGAGGTTGAAAAGGAAAGCAAACTGAGAAGAAATAAGATCAAACCATCTCTTCCATTGATCATAATGCGCAAGAATCATTACCCTCAGACCATTACCATTTTTCCAAGCTTTCTAACCAAATACCATGACTTTGAAAATATTTAAGGATCATTGTCCAAAGATTATAAGAGCTTAATAATGATCGATGATGTCATTAAAGACATGTTGCTCAGAATGATTGCCTCTGCTGCATTGATATTAGGCTGTCTGTATGTCGTGACAGCAACAGTCTTCGGTCCGATGCTTTATCAGATTCATTGCAAAACTGACTGCAACGAGAGATGTTTTTATAGGCCACAGCATTACCATCCACAATGAAGTACAGGCAGATCCATATTTAAGTGGCAAATTATTCAAAGAGGTGTTTGTGTTTAAGAAACCGTTCATTTTAATATCAGTCTCCAGTATCAAAACAATTAGAAAAATAACAACGTTGATTTGTGATTTATTTATTTTTTCATACTTTCAAAGTTTATAGGTTTAATTGCTCTAAAACATGATGACATCTGCTATATAATCCTCTAAATCCCTGTTCGCTCAGCCAAACACTTCTGTTGGTCATGTGCACCTGTTTTTTCCCTATGGGACTAATTTAATGCTGGTACTTTATAGTTTATTTGCACCTTAAGTTAAAAACTCTGTCTTTTCAAGGCAATTTCTGAGTGAGTCTTTTTCAAAGTTGCTTTTTTATTATTTGGCTAATTTCACCGGGCATTCTCGACTTGGGTTTAAAGAGGTGTTATGGGATCATTTAAATAGGCTTTTTGGTAAGCCTAATGGGTAAAAACAAAACATTACACCAAATGCAATTATTTGTAAGAGCCCACAAAGCAAAAGGGAAATAATTTGGAGAGTTTACCCGCCTTTTAAATGGGCTGATGTAATTAAATGACTGTAGAATGCTACTCAGTATGTGTTACGGGCTGTCAGGCTAGGGTGTGTCTTCTTGTTGTCTAAATGACACTGCTAACTTAGGCTGTCCAACAGTATCAGTACGGTTGCCATGGAGCTTGGATAATATTTCAACCTCATCCCACAGGAATATTAATCTCATTCAAATGGGGCAGTTTAGAGAATAAGCACAATGAAACCCTAAGGAATGCCAGTTAGACGGAAGAAGATCAGGAAGTGGTTTGCTATTAAAAACTAGGACTAGAACGTATTGCAAGCAAACAACACTTGAAGCATGCATGTGTCAAATTACCTCCCATTCATATTCAAATGGATCCTCTAATACTCCTTCACTGCTTTATAATGATGAGGGCCAAAATGGACACATAACCTCCATAAGCACCTGCTGTAGAGGCTCAACTATTACTATTACCACAACTGTAACGGCTTCCATTATGGAATTGGCCCCAAATGCACATGTAAACGGCATTAATGTGGTTACAGCAGTCTGCCATTGTGGTGAGCCAGCAAGGGGGTCAGCAGGCAGAGATTATTATGAGCCAACCCATTATGTGTAATGTACTGCAGACTTTGCTGAAAATGCTCCACAACACTTTTTAGTACAGCAAAATTCTTTGTTTATTCATTTCCTTATTCCTACATATATTCACACCTTGTTACAAGCTCGTTTGTGTGTTTCCCAGATGGTTAGCCCAGGCGCATTGGGTGGCATCCTCTCACTCAATAGCAATTTAACACTTAACGCACTCTATGCAGACCCAATTACAGGTGAATCTAATCCTGGATTAAACAATATGCAAGTACTGCTTTGTTTGCAAGGCTTAGGCTAAAAATGAGGCCTGATCTGGAATTATTTAATTTAAAAGACCTCCGACAGGGGGGCTCTGATTCGACGATCTTATCAACATCATTCCTTTTGCATTTCCTGTGAAAATTTGAATGTTATTGACTTGCTGGTAGGTGGGAGAAACATGTAAAAATGGATGTAATGGTGTTTTCCTGCTCCACTAACAACATGCGTTCTAAGATGGAAACAATACCTCAGCATGAACATGAATATGTGCAACTTATAAGATGTTCTTGGTTCTAATGAACTACACTACAATAAAAACAATCAATTTCACTTTAAAATCATCTTGGCCTGGGGAGGGGGGTCTGTGAACCTGTCTATTGAGAGATAAAAAAAGATTGAAAACCATGGCTGTATGCACACACACTCCTAAGAAAAATAATTTTTTGTGACAACTTGGACTAACATTTATGTTTGTTGACTGTGGAACAAATCCAAAGCACCCAGGAAAACTCCTGTTTGCACTGGGAGAAAATACAAACTCCATGCAGAAAGACCCCAGGCCAGGGTGTAAACCAAGAACCATCTAGCCGTAAGGCAACAGTGCCACCAACAGCACAACTGTGCAGCCTTTCAGGACTTTCAGGATCTTTGGGAATACACAACTAAAATATCTTGCCAAAAAAATGTATCAATTAATTGTTGACACACCCTGTAAAAATTAAGAAAAATAAATGTTAGGATAAATTCTTAAGTTGTTGCATGACCAAACCCAGACAAAGTAGATCTGACTCATGCATGTTTAATAATCCTATTTTTTTGTATTTTAAGTTGACCAGAAATGGAAATATCATACCAAGCAATAGACCCATTTCATTGTACCCTATTTATAATGCAGGAAATATTAGATAACATGTCACACATGTAATTTTTTGGTTGTCATAAATTATTAAACATCTTTATATCTAGAGTTCAAAACAACAAAAACAACTAAGACCGGATGAGGACCAAAATACATACTTAAGAATAAAGACTTAAATTACATTTAAATATTTTATAATATTTGTTTATAGAAATAAACGTAAAAATACAAAGTATTACACAATAACACAATTCTATGAACAATAACCAATGATTTGAACGTTTTATTTTTAATTTTTCAACAGAACCAATATATGTATTTTAAAACCAAGCAAGGAAGGTTTAACAGCTTACTTTACATCAGTCATCTTATATTTAAAGAGGTCTATTGTTCATTGAAACAGAAGACAATTGTTACTCCGCAGACCCAATGTGTTTGTTAATTTAAAACGCAGTCTTGACATGTCAGACATCTAAGCAGTTACTCTTCCATCCAAACCATCCGTGCTCCTTGTAAATATACACAGTACACTCAAGCACAGACTCACACATACACATACATTGACACACAAAGGCATTTGAATTGCAGAAGGTATGTCATTTGGGCTTTTCAGCATCACTTGACACAAGGATCTCTCGTCAAGGCCAGGACAGGCCACAAGAGATAAAATGGGTGCTGTCACACACGTCTAAAAGTCTTTGATCCCATCCATTGGTGTTTAAAATTTCATACCGGAGCATTAGCTTGTGGTAAGTTGGCTTTTAAGGGCAACCACAGTCGAGGAACCATTAAAATCACTCAGGGAGGGAAGAAAATTAACTCTTGTGAAGTCTGAGCATCCCTTTTTTTTAAAGCAACAATTCAACTAAATAAGATTTTTCAATGTTTTTTAAATTTCTGAATTCTTAAATGTAAGATTTTTTTTAAATGATAACCAGCAGCTTTAAAAGAAAAAGCTGGAAATCTGACTTCTCGTCCGCATTGTAGAACCGATCTGCCAAGCTTGATCTTTTTATATTCCAGGTTTTGGTTGGCAATTAAAAAAAAACTAATAAAAAAACAATATAGTTACCTTGTAGTTTATTTCAACATATTGTGCGGGTTTGCGACTTCTAATCAAACAGGACTATTTCTAAGTTGTTCTAAAAGTCACATTAGCCTTTAGACATAATAGCAGGTTGTTGTCAGACTTCCTTATTTAATAAAGGGGAACTAAAACTGTATCTTAAAATGCAGCGCAAACGTCTAACGCCAGAAACTCTTTCATTATAGCCACTTCAAAAGACTAATTTTGGCTTTTTATATCTACTCTGGCAAGCATTAAACCCTGCTGTTTTTCCACCTATGAAGTACTTTAATAGTATGTTTTTTTTCTGTTTTTAATCACATACACTTGAAGCCCTGATTATCAGAATGAGATTATGTTTTTTTACTACTAATCTACTAGGATTAGTTTCATTCTTCACTGGCTGGAGAAAAGCCAGACACAAGATCAAAAAGATAATTCTTGAGTTTATCAATTTAGTAAATGTAGATTCTACGACTAACATGCCAAAAATCTTTATGTACCACAACACAAATTTATCCAAGAAATTTGTTGTAAGCACAGGCAAATTTCATGTTTGTTTGGAGAAAGGAATACATTTGGTCATTGTGAGGGGCTCCTAGTATTTAACTCCCTAAAGATCCAATCTAAAACATATTCCTTGGTTTGTTAATCCATTTAGTTTAGGAGCCTTTTCCTGCTTAGGTATTGGCATTACAATTAACATTTTTTTTACATTTTATCCTTAATCTATTTTTGATTGAATGTAACAGTTCAGTACAAAGTCATATTCAATACATTTAAATATTGTAAAGTTATTGATTTTATTAGACAAATGTTATATAGACTAAAGAGTAACACACTGATTAGAATATTGCATTGGACTAACATAAGGAAAGGTTGGCTAAATAAAAGATTTATGTTTAATAATGTATAAGACTTGCTAAAAGTTTTTTTAATGTGTTTTTATTCACATATTCCAATTTGTTGAATATGACTGTAATTGTGAAGTGAAGGTGAAAAGGGTTGCATTTGTCTCTCCTAAAGTAAAAACCATATAAAACCAGTTTTTACTGAAATAATAGCTGAGTCGTAACAAAACATTTTCAAATAGAGTACCATTTATTGACACATTTTAATAAAAAAAAAAGAAAAAAAACATAGTTTTCCCACAAAGGTATCTCTGATCTTTCTGTTTTTATTAGTCTGTCTGGTGCCTGAGGTTTTCACAGTGTATCTGGACTTCTGCTAATATTAATTTCTCCACAGATGGTCTCTGTTTATAGATTATGACAATTCTGTATTTATGTCGGTTAATCTGGTAAATTGCGCTTAAAAAATGCACCCAAAGCATTGTATTTTTTAGGGGTTGGAATGGCTAATTTCTCAAATTTCACAAATATTCCCCTACATTGTGTTCCTATTCCTTAAAATCATACAAAAATACCATTAAACCAAATAAATTGCATACAGTATGGTGTAGCTCTTTCCTTCCATTGTTGTTACTTCCTAAAGCATATTCCATGTTTTTATAAAAAGTGAAATGAGTGCAACACCGAGGCTCAGATGTTTCCATCAAAACAATTAGTAGAAATCAATTAGTAAACTCCCCACTGAGCACACAAGACCATGATCTTGGTTTAAAAATTAGAGCAGGAAAGGAAAAAGGCTCAATGGTCCAGAGCGAAATAAAAGAAACTGTTGTGGGCACAGCTTTGTGTAATTCAGTGGGGAAAAGGTGCTGGAGAACAACCTTTTATCACAGATCTCAATGTGGAAAGGAAAGGCTATTTTCTTCTTAATTTAACTGACTTTCAATTAAATGTATTGAAGGCACCAACTAAACCTGAAACACTGAGAAAAACCCCCAAAAAAAACACTTGAAGACATCCTCAGTGAATACAACTCTGCTACTGGCACAATGTGATAGAAAAATATTTGCATCCTTAAATATTTATTCTGCATTTGCTTTTTTTCACATAAAGTGATTTTGTTAAGGAGGGAGAACATGCTATTCAAAGCAACCTGGTCTAAATAGTTGTGCAACCCATAGTAGCAAGAACTGCTATCCAATGTAGTTCTGCCAAATTAACAACAGTTATTATCTTACAAGGTTGCATTTTTGATTGCCAGTAGAAAGTTGAAAATTGATAATTGCACTTTGGTCTCATCAGTCCACAGAATGATTTCTGAGACCTTGGCTTGTCTTTGGGAATCATCAACATTCCAAAAAAGAGGTGTGGTATTGTGTTTTTTGTTTATTTTCATTTTTTGTTTTTTTCTTGTTGTTAATAATGGGTTTTGCCTTTGAACCTTTTCATGCATTTTGCATTTAGTAGAATCATTAACAATGATGTGAACTGCAGCCTGGGCGACCTGCAGTTCTATAGATAACATTCTGGTTTCTGTCTAATTTATTTTGGCTTAGTTGTAATGGCACTGTAGCTTTTGTAGGCTGACCACCAATGTTCCATGCTTTCTCTATTTGTGGATAAAGGCTCTCAGTTCTGTTTTCTGGACTGCAAACACCTTAGAAATGCCTCCAAACTGACAAATGACAATGTATTGGTTTGTCAGCTGTTACTATTCTGTAAAGATCAGTATATGGTGAGTTGGTTCTTACGATGAGAAGATTTACATCATGTTGTCAGACCTGTGCTTTTACATGTGATCAGTAAAGTTAAACTCAGTGTTCCAAAAACTGAAGACATTGGGCCAGGTATGCAAGAGGGCAAATAAGTTTTTCAAAGCAGTGCATTTCTTGCTTTTTGGTTTACTTAAAAATATATTACATTGTTTTTGTAAGGATCATTTATTATATGTATAAACAAGCCTAACAGACATACTCTAATAAACAATGCCTGTAGTGCTTAAAAGGTCAGGTTGGATAAAGAATTTAGCATCTAGGTGACAATGACATGCATAAACTGTTCATGCAAGCCTGTGGTGTATATGTCCCTTGACTCCCTTCACTCCAGTGCAATGATGATTGCGTTTTTCCACTGGACTGAGTTGGCTCCTGCTCTACTATTCCACACAGCACAGTGAGAAATCACCTAGTCAGTCTAGGACTATTACAGAGTAATTGGCCTTTTAAAGAGGGGCTCCACCATGTGAAACTGTGTAACTGAGAATGATACTCTTGTTACTCCAGTCCCCCATTTTGTCCTCAATTCCTCTATACCTCCTATTTCTCTCCTTTTTCAGGCTTCACCTCTTGTTCGTCCTCCTCCCCCAACTGTACGCCAGACCTCCCACCCCCACTTTACTGGCCAGCTGTTCTCGGTGTGCCTTTGCCTCTCAACATCATGTTCACAGTCCACCTTGTCTTCAGCTGACCTCTAAATGCTCCATGTTGTTGTAGATGCATCTATTTCCACTTCTGAAGTCCGATACTGGACAAACCAAAGAGTAGATGGTGCAACACAAATTCTACAGCCTGTTGGTAATTTTACGCAATTACTGTCAGATATTTCAGTAGCATTAAAGATAATGGTGCTACACAAAAATAGAAAGAAGCTTAAAAGAACAATCTAGATCATGGGTACTGTAATGAAATGAGATCCCCTTTGTGCCCCATTTTTTTCTAAACATATTATGTTCAGACTAGGCTTCGTTGTGTTACAAAATGTGGGTGGCACATGGGATAATTATTAAACTATATAAAAGACTGTATTCTTTTGAAAGATCCATCAGCACTGAAATCTGACAATTTTCCTTTAATGAAATCAACGAAAACCAGAAACAATACCTAAAATCTATTTATTTCCCCTTACTCAATGAAAAAAATCTAAGAACTCCCACATTTTGTTGGTAAACTAGCACTTAATCTGGCACTAGGCACTTAAATGTTGGAACAGATATATTTTCTATTGAATACAAAACCCCTACCTCTATTAAAAGAACTTTTATTGGTTTCTCTTTAAATTCTTCTAAAAATAATTTATCAGAATTAACAGGTCAGACTTTAAAGTAAAGTGGTGTTTACTTGTAAATTATTGATGAATGCTTCACTATATTTTGAAAGCTTTTCTATGGTCATAACAAATTTATCCATGTTTTGTATTAGGTTAAGTTTATAACTACTGTGTGACATGAATAAGGGCCAAAGCCAGGTCCCAATACAGTGGACCCCCTTTTCTATGGGTTAGGGGTTAGGTTTAGAATTAGGCTAATAGAAATGAAAAGCCAGACCAACTTTTTTTTTTTTAAGTATGAAAATACTCTTGTCATCTATAAGGCTCACTTTCCTCATATAAAGGACAACTATACAAACAGGGGGAAAGGGAATATATTCCTGCATATAGATTCAAAGTAGCAGTGAACTGCCACATAAACTGGGCATATAAACTGAAGCTTCAAAGAAAAAGGTAAAAATGTGCAATAGTAAAATCAGCCTGTCAGTACAAAGTAGTGTTGTTCTGGACATCTATATAGTTGCTGTGCCCAACTGGTTCCTTATAGGATTCCCAAGGTCTGACCTATTTTGAGCTATTCTTGTGCCACAGGGAATTCATTTCCTAGTGGAAATCCCCACAATTATTTGCTTGGGAATAGAATGTAAAGAAATTATAAGAGAATCAGGCTACACTGTGAGATATTTACTTGCAGCAAGAGGGTTGTCAATTCAAAACCCAGCCTGGGGTCCTTTTGCATGTCCTCCCTATGAATTTGTAGGTTCCATTGAGATACCCTAGCTTCCCCCCACAATCCACAACAATGAATATTAATTTAATTGATTATGGATACCCTTTAAATATGACAATGTTCTTGTCCAGACTGCAGGCTTTAAGAATTTAACCTGCCTTTCGCCTAATGACTGCTGTCAATACTAGAGAAAGTTCAAGTAAACCTTGAATGAATAAGCAGTATTTGAAAATCCTTGGTTGAATGATAGCAGAATTACATCGGTTTTGTAAAAGTGGTTGCTATTAGTTTGTCCAACATAAATCAAATAAATTATGTTTTATTAATGCGTATCATGGTTACCATTGGACTCAATTCTGATTAAAAGGAAATATCAGTACATTGCAATGAAAATATTATAAAAACACATTCTTTAAAAAACAAAATAAAGTAAAAAACAAATGTTCAAAAACATAAGAAGGGATATAAAATGCATTAAAAAGCTCCATGTGCATTTGAACTGCTTAAAAAAACATGTGCAATTTAGATTTAGTATCTTTAAATACTATACATTTATAAATATCTTCTTATTTAGCATGCAAGTGACTTTTCCACATCAAATTTCAACATTCTAAGAAAACAGATTTACTTATTTTCATACATTAGCACACACACTATGATTTGTGAAACAAAACGCGTTTGCCCACAGATTTTGAAAAATACCAATGCATATTCTTCTTTTACCCCTGTTAAAGATTTCATTATTCTCGCTTATTAAATAAAAAAATAGTATGGGAACTAGAAAAAATATAATCCAAGGAAAAGCTTGATTACAATACCCCCAAGAGAACAGCCTGGTGAGATAATGTGCAAGCCAAAGTTCATTGTAGAGAGGTGGTGTCAATTTTAATCTTCTTAAGGCTGGATTTAGTTAACAGAAGCCATTTTGAAACAACGGATTCTGTCATGTAATACACGGAATGGTGAATCTTTCAGCTGACATAGATGTGAAGAGGAAAAAGGCATAGACTACGCCATAGACTACAGTACGATATTTCTTTGGGAGGTTTTGATGGTCGGGCCCAAGTAACAAAACCCCAGCACAAGACCCCACCCATCAAGGTGAAATATTGACATAACAGGTTACCAAAGATAGATTGTAAAGGTTGGTTGCAAGGTCAAGGGCTTGCTGACAGACACTTGAGCTAGACTCATATGGGCTTACCCCCCCATACACATACATACATAAATAAAAAAAACACAGTGGTGGATTAATTTGGATTTGTCTTTGCATATCTAGTATTTCCTGTCACAATGAGCAGACAGCGAGGCTTTGGATGAGAGAGAATCTACCCCTCAGAAAAACACATTCATGCTGCCGGCCAGACAGAAGGACATAGATGGCAAGGAGGGAAAGAGGGAGTGAATTTCAGCACCAGCTCTTCGAGTCAGAAAGAGAGAGAGGGGAAAGAAAGCAAGAGAGCAGTAATACGTTTTCATCTGAAATATTAAAGCCTCTGCATTAATCTGTCTTCACTGTCCCTGGGGTGCTTGTGAAGGCTCTCTCTGTCCTAGAGTTCTCCTGAAAAAGGACAGAAGCTGACTGCTACACCTCCCGTTTATCGTCCGGAAAGAACCATCTATATACACAAGACTTAGGGTTTCTGAAATGGCCGCTCTGTGTCCTTTATTCATTAAAGTCAAGAAATTGTGCCAAAGTACATCTTGTTGGTTGTTGGTTTATTTTTTAGTACGCAACCTAAAAATCAAACATCTTACCTGATCAACGGGATTAGTGATTCAGATATCTGGCTGATTGTTTTATCTAAAATGTAGGTTTTAAGCTTATTACTGAATTTGTTATTAAGGAGTGGCTCAGCGAAAGCTGATCGAGAATAAACTGCACATAATGTGCAGTACCTAAGTGTGCTTAGAAACAGAAGACAATAGAGGCATCACGTGGCTTAGTGGTAGACTAGGCGCACCCTACGCTGAAGCTAGAGTGTTAGATGTGTTCGTCCCGAGTTTGCCACCAGATCGATAACTTCATGCTTCTTGTATCTTAGTCCTACTTCCTGTTCATGCTAAACTCAAAAAGGAAAAAAATGGCAGAATAAAACACACTGAGTAACAAAATCACTGAAAAAAATACTCCCAATTTTTATCTAAAAGTTTATGTGAAAGCATTTAGAGTATTTGGTAGGTGACAAAGAGTTAGCCGAAGTTAGCGTATGCAGTTGGACATTACCTAAGAAATGATGCAAAGAAATGCTTAACTAAACACTTATTTTGCTAAACTGCATTTGATCGCCTCTAGATTAAAATCTAAAATGCTTACTGACAAAATTTAAAAAATGTGAACCCTAAAAAACAAAAAAAAACAAAACAGAAATTGGATTATTTGTTTTCCCCACAAAAACTATAGAAAAAACGTTTGTAGTTTTTGTCAGTGTAATATAGTGGACCTCCACCCATTAGAGGTTCGGTATTTTTGGATTTACTCATTTATTAATTTCTCTGTGGAATTAAATCTAGGATTTGTCTATTTGCATATCAGCACCATATTTAACATATTTAAAAGACTATAGAGCTTGGTAAACTGACATACCAGGGTGCCATCCTATTTGTTATGCTACTGACTGGATTTTGCAAAGCAGCCCAAGTAGGGGCACCATTACATTTCCTTGATGCTGTTTGGTTGTACCTCCGAGAATTAAGGAAGTCCATAGCATATTTGCTTTAGCATTAGTGTCCGGACAGTTTCCACTGTGCATATTAAGGCGTATTTGATGTTTACACTTTCCGCGAAGGTCTATTTGCAGGCAGTAATCCCGCACAAATACAGCACTGGGATGTATTGTTTCATGAACCTAGTGTACATCGATTATAGTTTCTTATCTAAATAGTTGTGATGTTGTCAATGTTTTTTTTATGGATGTTTATAAAGAATAATACTTACAACAGTTGGACAAAGACATTGACAAATAGTTGACATCTGTTGAGGCATAAAAAAATCCTAAAAAGTTTTTTTTTTTAAGCCAATGCAGGAAATAAAATCATTATTATCTTTCTGGAAATACCTCATGGTCAACTCAACTATTTTATAACTTTTCTTCACAGAATTTTTTGATTAATAATTAATATAATCACTTTCTGCTCTAGTTAACTAAATAAGTTTCTCAACTGAAGCATCTAGAGTGCAAGAGGGTTATTTTAATCATAGATAGACACAGATGCATCAGGCACTTGGGTCAGTTTAACATTCTCAATTATTGACTTCAAAAAAAGAAGAAAAAAACCACTCTCTCCCAGCTGGATCTTTCTGTGCCATCAAAGACTTGAAACTTTAAACATCTACTCTGAATGTTTAGCTGGCAGCTCAAAAAAGGTGGTGGCACCCATCTATCCTTTATGTAGGCCATCAGATCCACAGCTGGACCCATCTGGCCCTGTTTACTTGTGGGGTTTTTTTTTGTCTCTCTGCACATATAAACATACACATGTGAACAAACATGAAATTCATCATGTATACACATACGCCAGCTGTTGTGGATTACGAAACAACAAGTGCAGTTTTTTTCTGACCTATGTCCAGCTATGGCTCATTCTGGATATTAACCAGTGCAATAATACAGAATAGTAAAATTGCAGATATAATTTAGTTCTTAGTTATGTCAATAATGTCACCATCTAAAAGCAACAACATAAATACTAGGACTGCATTAAGCATAAATGCTACTACTGTTGTAAGAATCAAAAAGTCTGCCTGTCCTACCTTCATTTATCTTGAATTACCTTTATGCATTGATTTTTCCAAGAGACTCACCACTCTCCCTAGTGCCCAATCTTAGGTTAATCTTCATTATTTGCCCTCTTCCTGAAGACACAGAATTTCACAAAAAGTGTCTTTAAACAGGTCTCACAGGAAATGTACTAGAAATGTGCGCATTCAAGAAAATTTTAAGAAAACTAACCCCTTTTGTAAAACAAACGATTTAACAGTAAAACATGCAAAACAGTCACTCTGGTTACCAGTTGAGGCTTTAAAGCTTAAGTTATTATAAAGGAGAGAGGTTGAAGCTGTTGGACTGAGGCAAATCCAGCAAAATGCTAACCCACAACTGCAATAAAATATTCCATTATATCCCTGAAGCATCGTGACTCCAGCTGGGATCAAAGAGAAGGCTTTATGACTGAGAGAGGAGTGCATATTAGTGAATTCAACTGCTATGTCTCACATGCATTGAGCCCTTTATTTCAATCCATTAATGCTAATCATGAAAAAACACAAAGCACAGTCTGGTGTTCTCTGCTTACATGCTAAGCCTAGATGCAATACATTAGAAGACAAAATAGTGCACAGAAAGTTTTTTTTTCACTTAAATGCTTGGATCTTTCAGATTATTTATTGTTGTCTTGGTATTCTTCAGCTTCCACGTCATTATGCAAGGATCTAACTGCAATTTGGTTAATTTGAGGTATCGAGATAAACCAAAGTTTTAAACGATTAATGTTTTTTACAACACCCCCTCTATATTTTAATGTCTTTTCATTGGTTGACACGTTCCTCTCTCATTTGTGATTTAAAAAAATAATGAGTGCCAAATAACATTATTTTTAATGAAAATGATATAAACCTTCATGTACATCTCATTCAATGATCAAATAGTTTAAAAAGTAAAACCTAAACATTGTTTCTTCACACACAGTAGTGTATTTCATGAATTTATGCAGCAATTCCACCTATTATTATTGTCCTTATACTGTACCGTGTATGCTCCCAATACTTGGTGGGGCTCAGTTTGAATTTGTTTTTGCATCAATGTGGCATGAAGACAATATAGGAAAAGCCTAAGACAAAGAGTGAGACTTGTTAGACAGTTGTAGTCCATGCACTGTATCTTAAAGTATTGTCTCCAGCTATAGGCTATACCTAGTTATTCCGCTCCAGACTCTTAGGTCTGCAGCTAGCCCTGTTGCACATGTTTACTTTGTTCTCTCAACTTATCTTTCAGTTAATATGCTTGGGTCATCCACTTAATCTTTTTCAACAATATTTTGTTACATTCCTTCGTGGAGGGTGACTTTTTTTCCAACTATTTGGTATAACTGTGACATTTCCGTATTAATAAATGATTGTTGGTATTTGATATTTAACCTTTCTTAGAAAGGGATTTTTTTTTACTGTACGAATTAATTATTGAAATAAACACTTAAATACCTAATTGTAGTAAAACAAAATTAGCTTTAAATGACATTCTATCTATTTATGACATTTATTTATTTAAAAGCTAAAACCTTTTTCTTTAAATCCCTCATTTTTCTCCAGTTTTATTCCTTTTTAAGGCATCCCCTGACAGGTGTTTTATAGGAGGGAACGCTGTTGTTTCGTATGTCCTATCAATGATTCAACGCGGCAGATCAGTAGGAAAGGGAGAGACAGGGAGAGGGATGTCCCTGCTTGGATGTTGAGATGGGAACTTTCGATATATAATTCACAGAGTTGTCTGATAGGTTGGGTGTAAACGTGATGGATGTTCTTTAAGGTTGCTCAAGATTCAATGTTCTGAAACCTTGGCTCTCTCTTAGGTCACTTTAAAGATGAACTTACACTGCCAAATGCCTTTTTATGATCTTTTGATCTTATAATGTAAGGATGTTGCACTGCTGCAGAGCTGCAGAGTATCAGGAATCCATTCTTTGTTTAGGCGATTGAACACATACACCCAAACAAAGACAGCTCCTATGCTGAATTTTACAGCAAAGCAGGTTACCGACAACAAATCCAACCCGAACCTTGTTTGAGTCATAAAGAAAAACTATCTCAACACTGGAATAACATTTATCACTAGAAGCTATTGAGACTATAAATATGTTAACTCTTCATCGATTTTATTGGTGTGTGCAATACATAATAAATTGCATTCCTGCAGCCAGGTTTTGTTGCATATCTTAAAGCGATAAAGACAGGGAAACAGCTTGAATGAAAAACAGGACATTTCTGTCTGACACAATATTTTTACTTTTAAAACAAGAGCACAAAGTCCCACCACCTAACCCATGCTTGCCTAAATTAATCGGTCAGCTCTGGTACCAAATCTATAGGATAGAATCACATAAGATGACACAATGACTCTAGAGTTATTGCTGGGCGCAGCATTTTGGGTTGACATCTTACGGAGAGAATTTACATTATCCCCATGGATACGGTTTTACTAAGCGCAGATTACTGCATGAGAAAAGCGGCATATACAGATCCCGGGGAAAAAATAACATGACAAGACCTTAGTCAATCCTGGTGTCTCCCCACTGCCTCTTTCTCTTGCTATTCATCAGCACTATGATCAGAACACCTGGGGCTCTTTTGTCAGTGTTTGAAAAAAATGGCAACCGCTGGAGCCTCAAAAGGGGCATTAGGCCATCTTTCACTGTACATTGAACAATCAGGTGCACAAACACCTGAACAATATGTTGCAGAGTGTTTAAAGATGGGTTATATTCAATCAGATATTGTAAAAGTAGCATTTTATGTATTCGAAGATAACATCTATTTGAAAAAAGGTAACAGTGGAGGAAATACTGGAGGAAATTCCAACATGAGAAACAGATTTTGGGAACGTTTATTATTATTATTACTATATCTTATTCTGGAGCTCTAAAGTGTGCTTTCAAATTATGTGGAAGATTTTAAGTCATATTCATACCACACAGACACATGCTACTGTCAAACAGAGTGTGAGTTTGTGTAATATAATTTTGATATACCCATAATCTTAAGTCTTGTGTTTTAAATCCTGACGGACGTTATTCAGACTTGTTTCTGAATTTGTTTGTACCAAGTGCTATATAAATTGTTAGGTCTATATTATGCATTTTGTCCATAGTCCAAGTCAACTTAGAGGAATAGTTGGAAGGTTTCAGTCAATAATATAAGTACACAAAGCTTTATTGATATCCTGGAGAGAAATCACTTGTTTTTTCATACTTCTTTTCTTCTCTTCTGATTTGACAGGTGGCAAAATAGCTCACTTACTTGGCCTACAGGGCTGTAGTGACAAAAGATATAAGCATGTACTGAACTGTCTGTACCATACTGTAACACCGTGGTTCAACTGAGCAGAAAATTTGTACAACTTCCAACTGGCACATCTTGGGCAAGGGTTAAGCAACATGTACAGATGTGGTGACTTTGAAAATTAATGCAGACACGCTGACACAAAATAAATCTCAAATACCTAAAAGTACTTTTATTAAAGACTAATGGTCCATTTTGCCTAGCCCATGTTAAAATGTCTCATCACTAAGTTTCAGTTAGTTTGATGTGCATTTCTCATGTGACAGTCTTGAGGCAAACTGTTTATTATTCAGTGGCAAACAGGAAATTCTAAAGACAAAGGCCTCGAGATGGGAATGGCAGTGTGACGGCTGTCTACCTTGAGTAAAAATACCAGTTTTACTGTATTAAGGCATATATCTGCTTTATTCACAAAAAACATAACAAAATTTATGAGTGCTGTTAAAATCTGATTAAAAAAAATATTTAAAATGTTTGAGTTTGATGTAGAAATTCAGGGGTAATAGTAAAATATGAATATGCAGTATCAAATTTCTGAGCTTGGAGTGACAAATATTGTGTTAGTAAGGTAATGTGTTATTTTCGCATAATCATATACTTGATGTTGTTGAAAAGAAATTATTATGTTGTTTTAATACCATAAGGCCCCATTCCCTCTGCAAGAATGTCGTATTTATCGCGAGGTACTCTTTTTGTTTGAATGAACTCTGATCGGCACAACATATGATCATTATTCAACTTTTCACAAAACCAAATAAGAAATAGAAGGTTTATTTTTATTTTTGCCATTTGACTGTTTCACTGAGGTGCAAAAATGTGACTGGAAATGATTATGCAAGATGTGCGGGATGTCAATTTAAAGTAGTGACTGAGCATGTTATACTTTTGCTGACTTAAAGTTTTGTGACAAATGAAGAATGGAGGAATTTTTTCCTGAATGGAGGAAGGAGCCAAACAATGGATAGCAATAATAAAAAAAAAAGATACTCTCAATTCCTTCTAATTTCCTCGAGAATCCTTCAGGGGAAAAGGTGACAGTAGCTAATATAGAATGATGAATGATATCCTTATCTTTTTCCGGTACACTTATAAGATAAGAGCCCTCATTGGCTGGTAGTCATTTTGTCAGTAATGCCAAGCGAATGGCAAAAGAGACACACATACATGAAGAAAGGAGAGAAGATAGAAACATTAGAATGGATTAAAATAGAAAGGCGAATGAACAGAAAAAAGACAGCCTAAGTTTAGACGCTTGAATGACAATGGGAGCGATTCATGCAGGCAACGGGTGACCTCCATTGCCACCTCCACAAGCCACAGCAACTCTCTCCATCCCAACCAGGCCAGCATGGCACATTTCCTGTCACCGGGGGTGGCAGCAGGCCAAACATTGCAGTGAATCAATCCGACTGCCACAACCTCCGCATTCCACGCTTTCCTGCAGACTCATCATGTACCCAGATCCTATGAGCAAAGACATAGGATAGTGAGAAGTCGTGTTGCACATCCTGTGCATACCTTCGTCTCAAGTAAAGCGTTTAGTGTTTGTGCTAAAATATTTAGGCCGTTTGGTAGAACTGATGGAAAACTAAAAGTAGATGTATACAAACATAGTAATTGGGTTTTAAAATGGGTTGGAATTTATTAGTATGTGTTGCTGTAATGAAAGTATTAAAACCTCTTCAACGTCTCCACATTTGTCTGAATTTGTATCAAGCCTTTTTAGCCTGCATTTAGAATATGACTGGAGGATATGTTTACACTCTTAAACTCAACCAATCTGGCGTTTTGCAGGTATGGCAAAAAGTAAGACCTTTTTGAAAGAAAGACAAAATAAGTTATGTTTTTCATTTTTATCAAGTAATGCAGGACACACAGAAAATATATGTGGCAGAAATTGCTTATAACAGATGTGACCATATTTGCACTAGCTAGCCTACATGCAAAACTCTGTGCCACTGTGTGGTGGACAACATACACGGGAAATCATTGTACAGACACAATTTCTACCATTAAACATTGTGGTGACAGTATTATACTAGGTGAATGATTTGTATAGCAGGGACTGGCAAGATGGCCAGGGGTGATTAGAAAGTTAAGGAATCTCATTAAAGAGCAATCTTGGAAGTTGCTTGAAAAGATTTTAAACTGTAGCTTGGGTTTAAATACGAGCAGGATGATGAAACTAAACAGTTACTATAGATTGATTTAAATCAAAGCAGATTCAAATTTTGGATAGCCCTACACCTTAGACTAAAGATAAATCTGAGTCATTCTTAAAAAAGTACAGTAATATAGGTAGTCTGACTTACATACGCAAACAAAGACAATTGTTTTTAGTGTCTAGTTAGTGAGCATCCAGAGACTGCAGAGCTTTCATAAAATGTATATTATGATTATTCCATTTTCTGTTTTAAGCAGGCCTAATTATTCCCCCCACCAAGAAAGAACTCAAGCAAACCTAAATCACGAATGGCACAGTAGTTGTTGCCCACTTGCAACTTCCTGAGCAACTGAAATTACTGATATTAGATCTACCGCATGTGACCAAAAGCCTGCCTCAAAGGCGTCACCGCTGGCACCTCCAGGCACCATTTTCAACCATACTCCAACCCCCTCTCAGTCATATTCGTTTGCAAATTGATAACGGAACTAGAGAGCCCACAGGGTAGGTAATTCAATATTGGGATCTAACAGTCCCAGATCAGATATGATAGAGTGTAATCCACTCTGCCACAGCCGCATGTATTAATATATCTCTGAGCCTTGTGGACTATCAGGAAATCACCATATTCTCAGGACTGAGAATATGGTGATTCAGTTGTGAATGAAGGAGTGAAATAATGTGCAAAAGAATGAGTGGGTAAAAGATGGGAGACAGGTTTTAGGGTAAAGCCAACCTCTGTAGTAATTGAGTGCCCATTGTGGCAGTCTAGCATGTCCAAAGCTTGAAAGATTGTGATTAAAATAAGTGCTAATGCCTATACACCTTGTGCAAACGAATATTTCAAACTCCAAACCAGTCTATACAATGATTACTACCCAGTTCCTCAAATTTAAAAGAGATGAAACGTTGGAGTCTGAGTGAGATGGTAATGACTGCATTGTTTACTTTCAATCAGGATTGTTTCTTTCCCCTAGCCTATATAGAGCATTTTTATTTCACTGTGGAGATATTAGCAGCAATTACCCTGTGGGGGTGGAAATTGCCCCATTTGCGGGAAGAGATAGGCTGAATTCAGCTAAACATGAACCCTGACGTTTCTTTTTTTGTTTTGTTTTTTTGTTTCTTTACTCCACAGATGTGTGTTTTGCCCACATAAGGATGTCCATAGGGACAAGTCCCACACACCATCATCCAATATCATGATTCCACCATTAGAACATCCAGTACATGAAAGCTAGGTCACTCTGGTTTTTAAAAGGAAATATTCATAAATTATTCAAACAGGCAAGACACATTCTACATGTTTCCCATACACTAGATACATATTTTAGCCCAAAGCCACATCATGCCCAGTACAACCTCTTTTTCTTGTCACCACTTGCAGTTCAGACATTTTGTCTAAAGGAATCCAGCTTTGACATTAAATATCTCTAAGACGGCATCAAGTCAGTATTTACTGGCTTCCATGAATCCCCAGACATCTTCCTGTGAGTTCAATATCACTAACACATATCAGATTAACTGCAAAAGATGTCTGATACCACAGGGATATTAACCTTACTGGTGTGCCTGTAATATATAAAACATACATGGCAATAAATGTGTCATCACACACAATCTGTGTGATAATTAGGGTTCCCACAGAGTCCACAAATGTCTAGAACAATATGGAATTTGAAGCATATGCCACATTTGGATATGTATTGGGAAATAAAAAAACATTGCTCTTTTTCCCCAGATGTTATAGTTTGTCCCCTTGTCTGAACCCATTATCCATCCATCCATAATCGGTTTCTTTTTTTCAAGCATCCATACAATCTACGCATGCCTAGATAATTAATTTAATCGAGCCCTTCCCCCTGTGTATTATGTTCCACTGATAAAAATGAAATGAGATCTTGCCTTGTAGTTTTTTGGTTGGAATAGTTAGTTTTCTTTTAATTTTCTGTTCTTATTGTTTATAGTTTTTATTTAAAAGTTAAAGTGACAAAAAATGTCCAATGATCTTTTTATCAAATCCCAGATACTTTCAAAAAAATTCTGACCCTCTAAAGGTATAAATGTGCTTTATGTTTCAAAAGGAAGAATTATGGGTTAGAACTACTCATAGTTTGTGTCTGCCCATTCAAATTCAGCCAAAACATTATGTGTGCACAGCCAGAGGCAAAATGTTGCCTAAGAGTCTCAGCCTAAGGATCAAATGCCTTTAACATGAAAGAGGATGACACGCAACAACCACACAAGGCTCCAAACGGATATTATCCACAAGTGCCCATGGACACGTGACCTTAGTCATGCATGCTGTAGCAGATTTATCCCACTGTCAAAATAATTAGCTCTTTAGACCAGTGGTGAATACCTTCAGAAATACAAGACACAAAAGACCCAGGATTTATAAGCAGCTAGGAAAAATATGGGATTTGTTTAAAGTATTTTCAGGTCTCACAATATTCTCTAAATGTTCCATCTATCCATACATGATTTCTTTAAATTATTCCTTTTTGAACTTCTATGATGATTAAGTCTTTGTACTGACATTTATGTTCCCTCCCTTCATTCCCCTTAATTTGTTAAATTATCACACTTTCACATATTAAAGAGTATTTGTAATTTCAGACTAAGGTCTAAACTTTCAGCAAAACATGCTGTCTTGCACAAACTTAAACTTCAACTTGTACTTTATAGTTAATCTAACATGGATCTTAATGGGTGTGTGAGAGAGTTCTTATGGAAAACCAATGCAACTATGGAACCTTGGCTTCATTTATTCAGTATTTCCTGATTGACTCATTTGAAAGATTTTTCTTTATTCCTCTTACTGAAAGTTATGTTGTAAAATTCTATGTTTGAATAATTTTTTTACATACCAGTACCACGTGTAGTCCTATATAATGAACCTTATAATATATCTTAAGATGGTGATAGCTCCAACTGATTTGCATTTCCTGCTGATTTAGTTTTGCAGCGGCCACATTCTGAAGACATTGTGGTGACAGGAATGACTTGAAATATGGATAATACCTTGAGGGCAATCTGCATAAAAATGAGAGATAATAATAGAACAGGTAGAATGGTGGTCTGAGATATGCAAAGTGTCTAGCTAAAGCTCATTTACTCAACTGTCATGTCTATATGCCTTTGCCTGGCTGCTGAATTCTTATCCTGAAGCATGCTCTTGTGGTTTTTCAAAGTCTCTGCCCAATAAATCCCAGCAATTCTCTTTAGTATCTGACCCACCCAGATTCTCTCTTGGTTACTTTCATTTTTTTCTTTTCTCCTTCCTGTCTCCCAGCACTCCTCTATCAGGGCTCTCTCCCTCCCTCTTCCTCATTGATTCTTCTAGGGTCAGCGAGTGGAGCAAAGAACCAGCAGTGGAAAGGCCATGAGATCAATTCCCACAAAATTTCAAACGTTCAGTATGCAGTTGTTCCAGGATAATTTGTCTGCAGGCTCACCCCGCTGAACACACAGATTTATTCTGCTTTGTAATTGGTGCCCATCAGTGTCAAGTGTCTCTGCTATGTAGATGTTCGAGGCCACGGCTGCCAAATGATGAACAGTTTCAATCATTTGAATGTAAAAAGTCCATGCACATAGCTCTTACTGTCTAATGGATTTAATCTTTACCATTTTTTCAAATAAATGTTACTTTTTTCTGGGGTTTTTTACTTTTCTCGTGTATTTTTAAGGGGTTTAGTTTATGATATTCCTGTTTTCTCAGAAACTCATTTGCTCATAGTAAGATAAAATCTGCATATCCTGTTACATATTTAGGTACCTTGTTTTTGTGTAAACTCTAATAAGAAAAGAATACTACACAAATCTAATGTCACTTCAATGACCTTGATGATAGATCAAAAAATATAAAATACCTATTAAAATGTAGATACAAAGAAATATTAAAATAAACGATTAAGGTAAAATATAAATACAAAATAAATCTGAGGTTTGAAATAATTAAAGTAAACCTTTTTTGATATCTTGCATACTTATATTTACATTTACGCATTTAGCAGACGCTGTTATCCAAAGCGACTCACAAAAGATTGTTAAACATTGATATGCGACACAATTTACAAATTCTAAGTTACCTGCAGTATCCTGAAAGACAATTTAACAGTAACGATAATTTACTTTAGTTATAATTTAGGATGTGTCTATCTACCATTACTTTGGTTTGCAATTTACCATTATTTCTCATTATTTAGTTTTATTATTTTTGTAGCCAGAACTCAAGAATCCACTGTTGCTTCTACCAACTCAAAGCCAATAAACATTAATACAGTAAAAAGTAAGAAATCAGTCAATATTGAAATCAAAACAGACTGTGACTGGGTTTGAGCTACAACGTATTCTTGGCCTTTAAAAACTAAGGGTACGAGAGCTCATATTCTAACTAAGAAGATATTTGCAAATCGCTGCAGATGCACACGCTGCGCAGAACTAGCCCTGTTGAGCCAGCTTCAGCGAACAAACAGAGCATGTCTCTGGAGAGACAGAGGGGCCTCTGAGGCTGTCTGGCAAATCTCAGTCTGACCTCCCTGGAGAGAGAATAACAGGGAGAGAGAGCGAGCAAGAGAGAAAGAGAGAGAGAGAGATAGAGAGAGAGAGAGAGGGAGAGAGAGAGAGAGAGAGAGCGAGAGAGAGGGAGGGAGGGACAGGCAAACTGGATTTATATCTTTGTTTTTAATCCCCCTTACACACTCCACCGGTCATACAGTAGTGCTTTGTGCAGCCTTCAAATGGAGCCAAAGGGGGCAAAAATAAATGACAACAAACAACAAAAACACAGAGCTTGCATGACAAGAAAAACAATAGTTTTTTTCCCCCGTCATCTCATCAATGAAAACAATCCCCAGTGGCACTTAGGCACAGCAATGCCAGTTTAAGACCAAACAACTGTAAAAATGTTGGACACAGGTGCCTTGTCCCTCTAGCTCCCAAATTCGATTAGACCCTAACATCTTATTTTATTCAAAAAATTTAAATAATATATAGAGTTTTATTAACTGAAACTCCCGACAATATTATATAGAAGTAAGAGGCCCATATTTTTTTTTGCTTTTACATAGTAGGGGGATCTGAATGCCTAAAGTTTTTCTCGTTTAAAATGGTATATATTAATCACATATTTCAGTGCTACTGATGCTTGGAGTTTCCCAGCAAGGTAAGTGTGTGGACAGGGATTAGGGTTGCAAATTGGTCAAACCTTACCCAACAGAGAGGGATTCAGGATTTAGTAAAAGATTAAAAGTACTACATCCTTTTTAAAACAAAGGAGGGTAAACGTGGGTTAAGGATTTACCAGTAAAGAACAATTTTCGAGCCTTGTCTAAATAAAAAAAACAAAGTATCTAAAATAAACAGACTAGCAGAGACCTTTATCTGAAGTTAATTGTCTTCTATATTCCTTTAAAGCCAAAATAATTAACAATATTGAAACAAGTTATTAGCCAAATCCTTCAAGAGTTTTGATTTTTCTATGAACAATAATAAAAGATTAATATGTTCCTTTCAAAACATGTTCTGGTATCTTTCCTGATGTGAGCGACTATTGATTGTTAATCTTATTAGACATGACATTGTACGTATGAAAGAGCAGGTACTGTAGAAAAGGTCAGAATCAGAATGTGATTTCTACATGTTAGCTGCCCAGTAAAGGCCAATCAAACTGAAAACTAGGTGACTCCTCATTTGTAATTAGGAACATCTGAATAAAATAATTAAAGGCATTGTTTTATAGGTCGCCAACCTTCCTTGTCTCCCTGTCTCTCTCTCTCACTCCCTCTCTTTTCCTTTCTCACTCTGACACACAAGAACAACCTAAGGCTCTTTATAGGGAAACCACTTGGTCATTCCCAAGCCAGGAGATATCCCTCAAGCAAAGAGTGAAAAATTTCAAGAGGTGAGTTCCTGGTAGGGCGGGAAAAAAAACATTTTTAACAGTGCATATTGATCTGGTGTAGGGTGCCTTGAGACGATATGTTTTGTGAACTTCTAACATATAAATAAACTGAATTGAATTAACTGCAATTATATAGTCAAATTAATAGCATTATTAATAGGAAAGAAGAACCTAATCAGGACTGACATATAATTGTAAGTAGAGAAAGTAGCAGAATTACTTTTGTTCAATGCCAAAACAAATGGAAATCTATTCAAACAGTAAAACTAATTACTATTAAATACTCAGATATAAAGCTAAGACACTATTTTTTTAAGTTTATCTTAATATGTTATGGTGGTTCTTTCAGTTAGCTGTTTTACAGCAACATTATTAGTTTTCATCACTGTTCTCTTTCCAAACTCCCGCAAAGCTGGAAGACATCCCCTTTGTGTGAAGGTGTTGATGCAAAATGTAGTGCTTCCTGCTCTGAATTGTTTGAAGAACACCAGAGAAAAAGAGAATATATCTGAATGGTTCTTCACATGGGCTACAAATGGGCTAGTGATATGTGCATGGAATTACAACCACTTTTCACCAAGGAGGGTTTCTCACACAACTGAGAAGAAAGGAGTACAGGCCCCAACCCAACACAGCGTCCAATGGTTCCGCAACAGGCAGTCATTGTCGACGACTCCATTGGCCTGTTACTGTATGTCAAAGCTTAGAGTGAAACTGACTCGTATGACAGTTAAATATGTTACATTCTCAAAAACAAAAAAAATAAAACTAAATGCTATATTTATGAGTCACAGCAAACACATGTCACATGCTCATCTTTTTGTTTACAAGTGTGCCAGTTTTTTTGTGCAACTGTCCATATGCTCATGAATGTGAGCAAAGGAGCAAAGGAAGCGAGAAAGCCGAAAAAGCAAAGCAAAAATAGACACTGGAATACAATGACAGCAAGCTGACACAATAAACCACAGGGAAAGAGGAAGGAACAGGAGGGAAGAAAACAAAAGGATGAGGTAGATCTATCTCTATCCCCAACGGACATGCTAGTCTCTTAGAAGACAGAGACTAATTTAGATTTTAACCAGGAGCAATCCTTAAAAGAAAAATATCCGTTTACCAACAAATAACGGATTTGTTGTTTGGATTGCCGGAAACCTGCACCTCATTGCATGTATAAACACAGAACATGAACTAAGATAACATTTTATTAAAGGTAAAAACAAATGCACCTGAAGGTATGTTTTGCATAACATTTCATCATCAATCAGTCCTGTTTTATATGCATCATTCTAGATTGGATACACTTCACATCCTGAAGGTTTTTTTACATACATAAAATGAAGATGACTATGAGCTGACCTGACTTTTACAGGCTTTACGGGCTTATTTCCGATTTTCTCTTATCTAACCTGTTTAATTTTTCATTCCTGGGGCTGTAACTACTATGCACTAATTTGTATAAATTTTGTTTTACTTAGAGTCTAATGCAACCAACCAGCCATGAAAACTTTGTTGCAGATATGTTGATTTAGAAAGTGGTTCTGAAATAGGAAATGAGGACTTACAAACATGTCCCCATTTTTCAATAAGCAAAGACAGAGCGTTCTTGATCAGTCTTGGTTACTTTCTAAATGATTGGTTTATATCAAAATTATTTGAATGAGAATGTAACATCACCCAAACTGCATGTGTTTAAACTTTGGGTTTAAACTTTGTCATTTGAAATCTAGCTGCAACTTTTTTTTTGCCATACTCAAGGGTTGAGCAGTGAAGCAACTGTTCAGTTATTGAAGAATTTCATCAAAAACATTCCGATTTTAACAAAGCAAAGTCATTTTTAATCAAGGTAATCAAATTTCTTAGATAAACCATTTTTGTTCGGTGGTTTGAGATCCTACATATGGAAATCATGCACATAAAACAAAGAAAGTAAAAAACTTATGGGCTCCACAATGACTTACAGAGACGGAAAAGAAGATAAATTCTGCAAAAAATAAAGCACAGTAAACACTAAGTATTTTTTATTTGTTTAGCGAACTTTTGTGAGCTAGGGATTTGTATTTATAAATGCAGATATTAAACCACGTATATTTTTAGACAAACAAAAAAACGTTAGCAGATGGTTTAAATGTGGGATCAAAATCTGATAGCCCTACTTACAGAATTTAACTTACTGTTATAACCAGTTTTGATTACTTTTTGCAAAATGTGGCTAATTTAAATTGGGGTGAACAGTTCACAGACTTGAGAAGTTTTTCTGCCTTGAAGTTATTTCACATTGTTGAACAAGTTAGAGAAACACTATATGTAGAGATTAATGAAATGGTTTCTATACTTTAAGAGGTAAAGCAGATTTTTTGTCGATTGAGTTTCAGAGGGTAACAAGCAGTTAATATCTTATGTGCAGTGGATAGCTATCCTCATTTTTTACTGAGTTTGAAACAAACTAATTTAAACTGAAGGCTGAAGCTAATTAGTGAGAGACCAAAAGTAGCTTTTTACTGTCCTAAATCAACTCCAAAAGCAGTAGTTTATGCAAGCACTACTTTTGAATCTTTCACATACGTGCCATTAGTTGACATTTATTTAAATAATAAATAAGGTTAACATAGGCTTTGGTTTTAAAATAAAAACGTTTTAAACATCTAATGGTTGAAGAGCATTTTAATAAGATGTCATGAAATATGGAGCACAAAGAAGCATAGCTCTGGTCTTCAACTACCTGTTCCTGTGTACTGCCAGTCTACAGGATGAGGAAAAGCTCTGCTACAGTGGTTTGTGAATGTTTCTAATTATGTGTAATTGTAAGCCATACATAACTCTCATTAAAGTAATGACTTTTTAAAAGAACAGCTGGAAAGCTACAACCAGCAAATTAGTTGGTTGGTTGGTTGGTTGGTTGGTTGGTTGGATGGATGGATGGATGGATGGATGGATGGATGGATGGATGGATGGATGGATGGCCCAAGTAATGAAGAATTAAAAAAAATGAAGATAGGAATGGATGTAAGACAACATTTAGGGTTAATAATGCAGGTATGATATTAAATGCCTAATCTTATTGATTTCACTTCATCAATGCTGAATTATCCCTTAAGTTTCTCGTATACTTGAAAAAAAACAAATAAAAACAAATTTGTTAGTTAAGGAATGGGTTCTATTGATTTCAATTTGGCGAGCTCTCTTAGATTTGTATTTGTGATACCTTTGAAGTATGTCCTACTCGGCGAATCCTATAGATAAAATGATTGGATAAAGGGAGCAGACTTAAGAGAAAAGTTATCCCTCCATAAGAAAAAAAAAATCCTCCAATGTTTTAAATCTTTCAGTTACAAAGATTCGGTTTACAAAGAATGTGGCATCATGTGAGGTCCTTGGCCTTTCATAGTATTCAACACAAACAGATGCTTCCTGATGTTCACCCGAGGGAGCTGCTCATTTTGGCAGCTTTCAGCTGTTTGGCAGCTCTTTGGCAAGTGATGTAATTGACTCTAGAGCAGCGGATTATTTTGCAGGAGGAGTCTTTGTTCCGTCTATGGCTATATAGAGCCGACTAGGCTGACAATATTTAGCACATGGATAAAAAATAAAGTCACCTGATCACTGTTTGCCAGTGCAATCAATACCATGGATACATCCAACTGAAAAACAAGAGGACTGCATGTAGTCAATGAAGACATTTAATCTGTTCTAGGAATGTGGAGAAATGAAGGTTTTGTTTTTCATCCTAACACATTTTTGCTGTTAAATGAAAAGCCATTTCACATTGCATCTTTTTGGCGACTCCTCTTACAGAAGGCTGAGATGAAAATGTAACTTAGAGCCAACGAGTTGAAAAAAAAGGAACAATTTCTACAGAGTCATATCAACTAATCATCACACCCCTCACATCCTTCCCCACCCACATTTCAAACACATTTTGCAGGATGTTGAAAACATGTTCCTTGTAGAATTACCAATCACAAAATCTTCTTTCTTTAGCACAATAGAAAATATGCAAAACTCTCAGCTTTCCTGCTTTGTACCCTCTATCTCCCTCAAGCCTTTCCCTTACTTAGGCCCCTCCATTGGTTTTTTTCTTCTCATCTCATAGCCCCCTCTCTTCATTCTCTTGCTTTGTTATGCTTCTCGCATTCGAGTCCTTCATTCTGCATCCTCTTTAACTTTGCTGTTTTTCAAAGGGTTTCTCTTCCTTTCCTCCATTTTCCATTTCCTTCCCACTTGTCCTCTGATACCCTTTTCTCTTTCCCATACCAATCTTACTTTTCCTCACTACGTCCCCCTCCCTGTCTTACACCCCGTATCTCCCCTCAGTGTAAACCAGTACCTGCGACATTCTACTAAATAGGATATGTGGCCTTGCTATATCTGATTCCTCAAGACAGGAGGTAGAAGCTAACCTTTCTCCAACCTTGACACCTTGCAGTGGTAATTTTATGACATAATCCTTCCTTAGTCTGAGCATATCTGGCAACACCCAAAGATACATAATGTGTTAAATAAAGCACCATCTTTATAAGTACTTTTAAATGGTAAAAATAAGGAAGAAAGATCATGGGGAAGTCATATTCACATAATTGCATATCCCATTTTTGCAAATGGTAAGGGAAAAAAAAGTGGATGAAACCACAGAGGAACATTACCTGATATCAGCCCCTGCTAATAAATATTATTAATAACAAGCTACTGGAGTATACACTATCCATGTGGATAAAATAGAAAATGTATATGTTATATTAATCTGCCAGATAAAGCTGTAGCAATGTCTACCACCAATAAAAGGGTTCCTTAACACAAGGAACAGGTAAATGCTGTACTTACTGCCATAGAGACACAACAGTTCTTCTCACACACTCATGATGAGTTGCACAGAACCTAACTGTACTGCACACACATTCGCACCACATTTGACTCCAAAAATCTGGACTTACGAGTTCTGAAGCGGTAGTGTGGGCGTGTTGCTGGCCCCTTCCCTGGGCGCCCATGATTCCAGCGGGATGTGGGCTTCATGGGAACTGCCTGCTGAGACGTGGTGGTGGGCTGTGCCTTGGCGGTGTTCTTAGCACTAGCTGTCATGGTGGTGGACGTTGTGCTAATAGTAGGAGGAGTTTGTCCAGGTTTTGAGTGGCCAGCTCCGCTGCGTCCATTAGCAGTACTGCTGCCCTTTCTGACAGTACTTCGAGGTGTGACCTCTTTACCACTGGGTGCAGGGGTGAGTCGGGTGGCGGAGGTGGTAACTGCCGTCCCACTGACTCGGGTGCCGACTCTGTTGTGCAGGTGGGGGGCTCGGTTGCTTTCCCCATTGGGGTTGCTGCCATTGCCTGAATGGTTTGCTGGTGGACCAAATCGAGTTCTTGGCACTGGGGCGGTACCATCCGCAGCAAGCGGTGTGGTCGTTGAAACCATGGGCGTCGTAGATGCTGCTAAAGAAGTGGTAGCAGTGGAAATATCTGGCCCCTTTGGCATAGCACTGGGTTTCGAGAGAAATATGGGGTCTTGGCCGTTGATACTTTTGGGATCAACCAGATCAGTCGGGACATAATCTTGCACAGAGCCAACCACAATCCATTTGAGCAGCATGAGGCTGAGTCCTAATCCCACAAATCCCATCACCAGGGGTACAGCACACAGCCAGGTCTGCTGGCGAGGCCACACAGCACAGGGACCACAGCGTAGAGGGCCCGGGACTCGAGGGGATGCTTGTTCAGCCCCTGGCTCCTCCAGTGTCATGGCTGCCAGAGTGCTTGCATCAGAGCGCTCATTCATCCTGCCAGTTTTTTGGGGTTTCTTCGTTATTTTGGTCTCAGAGTTTTTGTGAGGTCAAACAGGTGGGCCTATGATTACATAGGTGTATGTAAAGAAGATATGGTGCAGAAGGGATGCTGTTCATATTCATGAGTGCACACACAGTATGTTTATAGCTCGAACAACAACATGCACAGATGTAAAAACCAGGCAGACACAATCCACTCACAATCACCTTCTAATTAAAAGCACTGCTCTCAAACGAATTCAAAAGCAACATAACCTACACTCCCTCTGGCGGACAAGTAACCAAACACACACACTTTCACATTCAAAAGCTCACACATAGGGAAAAAAAACGCATAATTATATTCTAACTTTCCAGAGGCATACAGGTTATGGGCAGGTGAGCCAGGCAAGAGATGGATGGGTGAGAGGGGTGAGAGGAAGGGGAGGGTGGTTCGCTTCTCTGTGGTGCGGCGCAAATTAAGCGATGATAAATCCGAGGAAGCTTCACGCCCAAATATATATATATATATATGTATGTATAAATATATATATACATATATATACATACATATATATATGTTCACATCGATCCTGCAGACTGGAGCTGTAAATCCATGAGGATGTGAGCGCACTGGTACCACCAACAAGCCAGGCTGATTATCCGCGGCATGGAGGTCCGAAAAACACCAAACCTCTGTCGCTCCTAGATGTCACATGAGTTCATTTCACTCTTTAGATTTCAATACATAGAGTAGAAAACAATTTAAAAAAGCTTTTCGTTCTCACTCTTTGCAGGATGTCTTAAGTTTTCATCTAAAAGGTAGGAGCACTCGCTTTAGCTGAATATGAATATTCACAATAATAATCCATGCCGGATGAGAGCCACGAATCCAAAGCAACGCAGCTCAGAATGGATCTGCCTTTAAAACTGAAGGGGAGGATGTTTGTTGATGGCAGTATCCAGCTGATCCGGGTCCAATCTCCTGGCGCTGTTCGGATAATTCCCCGCACGCCTCAGTTCCTTGCGTTAGGAGGAAGAAAAATAAATCATAAAAGATATTCTAAAAAGACGATTCTGGGAGTCGTCCACCCTCCTCTGCATTCCCACGGAGGTGCAAACAGAAGAAGGGGTGATGGAGAGAGTGAGAGGAGGCGAGGATGGGGTGGGTGAGAGAAAAAGAGAGAGGGGGGCAGCTGCTCTGAGAAATGATGCGGCGGCTGCAGACTGAGAAGAGAGACCCGGAGGAAGCCACCGATGTGGGAGGAAGGGAGGGATCAGGGCTTCATCCGCTCCTAGAAACTCAGACGCGACGACTAGGAGCGGACCCCTCCTGAAAAATCACTGATACGTCCTTCAAGAACATCGATTTAGAAAAAGAAAAAAAAAAACACCCATTTGAGTTCCGCGATAAAAAGGTGGAGGGGATTAAACAAGAGCAAGCTCTGCAGCTGATGCAGATATGGGGGCAGGAGCAGCAGGGAGAGGAGGAGGCAGCAACCGCAGCAACATCAGGAGGGGAGAAGTTCTCCCAGAGAGGTGGACACACCCAAGGCAGCGCAGAGGTCCGGGGATGGGAAGGAAGAGAGAGGAAGCAGCTACCCTGATGTCTCTCCATGCACACACAAGCACAAACAAACCTAACACCGGGAGTTTTAGAATTTACAGCACAGTTCCAGCCCCATACCTCAAATTGATACTTCCATGGGCAGCACTAGATAAATGCCTTATTTTACAGCTCAGAAGGGAGTAAGGCTTTGGGCTCAAAGCCAGGCAGCTTTTTTTATTATTATTATTGGAAGTTCTTGGCCATGAGATTTAAAAAAACGCAATGTTACAGTAAGTACTACAGCGAGTTCCAAAAACAGACATTAATAAGGCTTCATGGTAATCCTAATGATACAATTAAAAAAATGAATTAAAATAAAGAGGTTTGAAATTGATTCAAACCATCTCTTAACCTGTGTGTGTTCCTTTCTACCCCTCTCAATTGGAATGGCCCATATACTTGCATGCAGAACACAAATTTAGTTATTAACAAATAAAAAATTACTGGCAAATACAGGGCCACATACATGTGGCCCCCAGGGCGAGCCTTTCTTTCTGCTTACACGCTCTCAAATTTAGCACACATCTCTTCTGTTTGTGTTTCTAGAGGCACACAAATAAAGCAGTTTTTGTTTTTTCTTTTATCATTACTATTATTAATTTTGCTTCCGGGAAAATCTGATCAATGAGTGGACACCAGTAAGAGATTAATAAAAGGTTGCAGTGTTCTTAAGAAATAATACTTAGAAAAAAGTCAATCAATGATACTGGTCTGGATTGATTCTTTTTTTTACCCATACAATTTTCCAACAGTTGGTGATCTGAGTGCCTACTTTAGGAGCTGATGGTTATTCACAGAGTAATAAATGTAGGCAGAAGAAAGGGTCTCAAATTGTTGTAATCTGATGACGTTCTGATATAAAGTCATGTTAAATCAATAGAATATATTCTCTACAGTTTAAAATATATTTTAATTTGATAACTCATGTCATGTTTCTTTTATGAAAACCAGTTTGTTTTATCCTGCTGGAGCAACTCTTAAGACTACAAGAAAGTTATCTGAAAAATTACTGACTAGACCCTTTAAAGGTAATTAGGCTTGTTAGATATAATAGACAAAACATAGCAGTAGCTATAAATATGAGTTGTATTTCTCATACATCAAAAAAAAAAAATCATTGCCCTTTCTACTAATTCCTTACATCATTCCCGAAGAATAATAATATGCCTGTACCCAAGAGCAAAATATAAAAAATGTAGATACATTTAAACTTGCATTTACCAAATTACACTACAATTATGCCATCGTAAATGCACTTCCCTCAGAACAAGGATGTGCATGTACCCTAAGGTCAATTTCTCAATTGATTTTCATGAATAATAAGAAATGACTAACACTTTTGAAGCGATGTGACATATTAGTGCTTAGTTATATTTTCACACAGATCCCATTTTCATTAGGGTCTTTGCTAATGTGCATGAAAAGTCTTGACTGCATTGTTTACTGCTTCAGGAATATAGAGGTAATGTCCCGGTCTGATGATTCCTTTGAACTTGACAGGCTGTCGACAGTCATTCCCTCCCAGGATTTTTTTAGTCGCAGTTTACCCATCCAAAGCATTAGAAGTTTCTTAGGGAAGAAAAATATTCAAATATTCAAAGCATTGAAATATTGACTTCAATTGTGTGGCACTTCGTGTTGTCTCTCTCCTTTTGAAAAGGGAAGGAAAAGTTTCCTTGAATTTAGCTCTGTAGGCTATGGATCATTCTGAAACAATGAACTTAAAAGACAATAGAAATGTTGCCATTTGGCAAATAAAAACCTTTTAATTTATTTTTGTTATTTATGGGCTAACCAGTGGCACAGCTGTTAGCACTGACGGTGTTTGGGGTCCGCCTGCTCTACCTGTGCATGTGTGGGTTCTCTCTGGGTAGTCTGGCTTTCTTCTCATAGTCAGACTGTCTGGTTACCTGGTTTCTACAATTTTGCTTGCAGAAACATAATGCATCATTAAATAATCATTAAATTTTCCACATACAGCTACTACAAAAACACAACATTAAAGATCAAAATATTACCATCATCCGTCCAACAAAAAAAAAATACAACATCTTTAAGGTATGATTGCAGGATAAATGTAAAGTGTGTGCAATACAAGCTTAAATGTTTGTGCTTTTTTTTGTATGTTTATTTTCCCCAAAGGAAACCTTTAAGTAATCAAACCAGCTTCATTGTAATAAATATTTTAATTGACATATTTAACTGTCACGAAAGCGAGTCAGTTGTGGAAGATCAAAATGCAGGGAAAGGAAGGCAGAAGGGGAGAGAAAATATTTCGTCAAACAAAAAGATCTTACAAAAAATGGGTGTGAATTCCAGAAAAATGAACATGAGATACCAAAACTACTAAGTCCAAACCACAAACTAGGAGCAATACCAATCAGTGTGAAGTAGAATGAGGAAAGTAAACCGAAGAACAATAAAAACAAAAAGCAATATATTCAAACACAAATCAGTCAGTGTAGAAAACATTTTCAGATCCTCTTGGTTTAGTTCCAAGATGGTCCGGAATTTAGATATAGCCGTGTTCTTGTCAACCCTAATCACTGTTTCTGTTGAAGAAACTCATACATGATACTGCCACTTCTATGCCACACTATGATTTTTATTTGTTTAGATTAGAGGTGCCCAATTCGTCTATCACAAAGCTAGATGTTCAATTCAAATTGTTCTTGCTGAAATTGTATTTTTTTAAATCAAATTCTGCCAAAATCAGACTTCTGTTTGAGCGGTGTATGACCGCCAAGGGAGCCACATTCACAGAAAAATGTAGACGTCACACAGCGGCACTATTTTCAGAATGGAAAGTAAAACTGCTTGATTCAGCCAAAATTTACTTTCATATTTAGATATTTAAGTCTGGCTCCTTCTTGTGCAGAATTATAATGGGTGTGTAACGTAAATGACAGAACAGTTAGATAAATTGGTATATGGAATTGGGCCGTTTGCACTGCAGTGAGAAAGTTGCATATGGGTCAAATATAGGGAATAAAATAAATAAAATAAAAGAAAGCGAGTTTGGTTCCCATTTGACTGTCTGAAAATGCCCTATAATCATATTGATTTTTATTTTAAAACCTTTCCACTACCACTGCTTATGAAGAGAAACAGCAACCAAAAGTAAGTTTGAAAAATTAAGTAAAACATCAGTAAGAACTGCATGCACTCACACATGGGCAGAAGTGCTGAAAACTTGCAGCGAGGGGTCTGATCCTTTCAACTGGTTACCAGAATGCCTTTCCTCATGAGATTAGTGTGCAAAGAGACATGGAATATTGTAGAGAGCTACAGAAGATTATTCCACCCAACAACCATCAGACTCTGAAATAACTCTTTGAACAAGCTAGCGTAATATGAAATGAAAGTGAAATATGAAATGTAATATATGTAATACCAAGAACTGTGTTCTGTGTTACTCATCCAACATTTTGCTGTGGTTCAAATCCTCTCAATATTACAACCAGTGACCTGGTCATGTGCTTTTACTGCTCCTCATTCCTTAGTAAGGAGTGAGCAATACGCTGGCACTGTCTGGGGGGAGCCATTAAGGTCAGTAGCTTTGATAAATATCCACTGGTGTCCGTAAAAGTTCATCTTGTTGCTATTCCACTTATCCCAGTCCTGGAGGGTTGTCAGTAGAGGGACATCGCATTTCATCTGTTCCAATCCCTTGGGTTGTCTCTCCGTCCAGGAATATTTATAGCTTCATGAACTGCTGGTCAGAGGCAGACAAGGGCACAGAAAGTGCTGGGGCAAAGGCACCAATTTCACACACACCTCCTGTCCCACCTTCTTTTTAGTCCAGGATCACCGTTTTCAACACTGTCTGTTGAGGAGCATCTTGTAATATAAGATACAGCAGCCTCCACAACTATTATTGCTATTAGTTTTTTTTTTACCTCCTGTAAACTGCCAGTATGTCCTTAGCCAATTTTAAGTATTTTATAAATCATTCTCATTGAAGATTCCAACAGGTTTAGAAAAGATTCCTTTTTTATAGCCATATTTTCCATCCAACTATATTTTTTTTTATTCTATTTTTTTTTCCTATGAGTTTAGGTTATCTAATAGTATTCCAGGGAACACTGAAATGGAAACAAGTTGACTGCATCATAGATCCTCTACCATACTCACAGGGGGTGCTTTGTAATTTATTTATTTTTTGCTTTAAACCAAACCCATTAGAAGTTGTTTGAATACTGACAGAGTTTATAATTATAATTGTTTATATGTTGAAATGAAGATTGTAAGTTCTTAGTTTCTGAAAACCCTGTGTCACTTCAGGTGATTTAATAATTTATATTGCTTTACAGGCATAATCACTGATTAACTATAACTATTTATATCTACAATCTCTATAATATTAAAAATGGCTTAATTTAACACAGCTGGTTTCTGTGTTGGAGTTGCTCCAAGGAGCGAATACTTAATTGACCTGTGCAACCTGTGGATGCATAACCTTACTGTATATGTATCTGGGGGGAAAAAAACTCTTTCCAACTCTGTCATAGGTAAACTTGTACTCGAATACCAGAAAACAACATATGCAAAGTTTTAGTTAATAGCTAGATGTTAGGGTTGGCAAAAACTCCTTCATTTAAAAGAGAGGAAAGAGTTTCTTAAATTTGCTTCATAATGTGTGTGCAGCCAGACAAAATGAATGGATCTATTTACAATAAACTTTTCTCTAGTAAGGTAGCACTCATGTTTTAGGCAATTGTTAAGTGGGAAGCTCTGCACCTCTTCTCTTTCAATTAAAGTAATTGGAAAGATACATTTTACCCAAAGATGAACTCCAGAATCAGTTTTTATAAAGTGCAAACAGTGTTTCTGGTGATTCACTGTCATCTCTCAAAATCCTCTATGTTAATCTGAGCAATTGAACAATATTTTCCCATTTGCCCTTTTTAAAAGCCTTTCAATTCACTCTTATAAATTACAGTACCATTTCAACTTATAACATGAAACTATCTTTCCATACTTGGCCTTAAACACTGAGATAAATGAGAGTTAATCAACACAATCTAACCTGAAACTTGCTCATCCAATTTCAAATCCCACCTCTTATGGGATCAATCTTGTTGCTGATACATTGCAGGTCCTGCTCCCTGGGAGGTCTCAATTTACAAGTCAGATGGGTTACCTGTCAGAGCAGATTGTAAAAGTAAGATATTGAAAACCCTTGTTAGGCAATATGTTCTCTTCTCAAGAGGATTCAGACACTTCCCCTTAAATGCCAAGATTGGCAGACAGGGAGACAGATTGTTATCTTACAACATTCTTTTCCTTATGACATCATATCAAATGTGAATGAGTGATGTCAATTTGGCTTGAGGTATTCTAGTGGATTTGATGGGGGATATTTTGAAAAAGGAGATTAGGTTGTTTAATCTTAACATGGTTTGAATAGTATATATGGCTAATAACTAGTAAACTAAGAGAAGCATATTGTAATAAATAAAAAATCTGAACCTTAAAACCAACAAAGCCAGATTGACGGGTTGCTTGAACAGAAATTTCCGTGTCACAGCTCACACATAGCAATGCAACACAGAAGAGCTGCTAGAATTTTTAACTCAGCAGATACTTGGAATAATGCAATAATTATGCTTCGGGGAAGACATTTTTCAAATGAAGTATTTAAAACCTGAAAAGGGGGACTTTTAAATTAACATTTTCTCTTACTGACGCTGTGTGAATCCATGTACAAAATCTAAGAGCATCCTTTAAAGCTTTTGTTGGGATTTGCTGCATTTGAGGCAGGGGCAAGAAACTGGGTACCTGTCAGTTTTGGAGCTTGCACACAAAACAATAAACAATAACACATACACATTCATGCACCTTGGGGCAGTTTAGAATTCCTAATTAACCTAACATGAATGTTTTTGCCGAAAACCCCAGCACACCAGAAAAAACCTGCATACTAATGGAAAACATGTTAGAGCTAAAACAGCAGCTACACAATGCAATCCAACAGGTTACAAAGCACTGTCCAGGGTGCTGATCCTGGAAGCCAAAACAACGGTAAAATCCTCACTGCAGCAAAACTAATACTGTGAACTTGAACTTTTTTTAAACATTCTTTCACATTGTAATTAAAACGATAAATGTATTTTGTCAGGATTTATGTAACAGACCTTAGTAGTTTAGAGATTTTAAGTCTGACATATGCATTGCTTTTAAAACATTTATACAATTACAAATACGATTCTGTGGAACTCTCAGTGCAGTTACAGAAAGTCAGTACTCAGGGGATCTCTCCCAGCTTTGTGAAACCTATTGATTGAAACTGAAAAGGGATTTTCAAGTACTGGTCTAGACTCATCAATGCATTTGGTTCTGGGGCATTCTAATACGTCAATACAATGTGACATGAAATATCCCACTGCATATTTACCTGTATACTTAGGGGTACTGCCCTGCCACAATGATTAACCTACACCTAAGTCTCATGTTTCTGAAGTTTCTAACAGGTCTGACCGGCCTGACTGTTTTTGTCTGTGTTGATCTATTGCACAAAAGCTCAGCACATTAAAGTACATTAAAAGTTGTGATTTTAAAATTAGAAGATTTTGTTTGACACTTTTACACGCCTCCATTTTTTAACTTTTACTGAGCAGAAATAACATGATTCATTGTTACCTCAAGATATTAAACAACCTCATTAATGAGATAACATACAACCCCAAGTACTGTTTCACTAATTAGGTCTAATTATGTTTGATTTTAACAATGTATGAATGCTTTGCTATAGTGATTAAAATACCTTGATCAACATGCCACCATAATGAGAACTTAGCCAAAAGGGATCTGAATCCTTTATGAATTCACCTAAGATGGTTTCTCTAAGGCTGGTTTATCACTAAGGTGCAGCGGGCAGACAATCTTAAAGCCATAGCAGCAATTAAATCATCAGAGGGAAATGAAGAAGGCCATGTTTATTGCATGTTGCTAAGCTGACTAACTTAAATACTTACAAACAGAATCATCTGTGATCAGATGTTGTTGCCGAAAGTAATAGGCCCAACTTTTTTGAACCTCTAAAAAACTCATTAGTTCTAATTAAGCTGAGAAGTGATGCTGTGAGCTACTGACTACAGCACTAAAATGTTAGGTAAAAGGGCTAAAGCCACTTGTTTTGGATATTATTTACATTTAATTTTTGGTTTCTTCCTTTTTCTTGCTTAAACATAATTTTATCTGACTTCAATGAACTATTGATGGGTGCTTAAGCTGACTTTTTGTCCCAGACTCATGAAATGTTTCTTTGTCTGATATAGTGTATTTCAGATGGTAACATTTTGCAATTAAAAAACTGAATAGCTAGTACTAATTTCTTGGCAGTTTTTTGTAGTTTTATAACTCACTTCCAACAAAAACAGTAATTTATGACATTCTGTTTTGTTTTAAAAGGAGTATTGAATCAGTTGTCCCAAAAGCTCCACACGGTGTTGCTGTTCCAAAAAATAAAATAAAATCAAGTTTGACTTTCAATATTCTTTCTAAAAATTCTTATTTCTTAAAATTTAGAATGGAAACGTCTTTGTATTACTCTTGTATCAAGCTTTTAATCAATGACATGAAAAAAACAACAACCATATGATCACACAATTTAATTTTCACATGAGATTTAATCGGGGACACTAACCTTTATGTTTTATGCAAACCAATGCTAAATAATGCATGACATATTGCATGACTAGTGTGTGCATCTCTGTGAGAGTACCTAATTAGTGTTATAATAAATACATATATACACCCTGTTACTACAATTGCATACTGTGAGTGTTTGAAAAATAAAGTGAATGTGAGGAAAAAGACTGCTCCTTTTTAAAGCAACTAAGGTGATGTGGTAAAGAATAGTTCCGCTTTTTAAAGCAGGATTTTGAAAGGAATAGTGACTTCAAAACATCCATATAAAAGCTCTTGTTAAGGGAAGCAACTTAATTTTGACAGTATCCACATTTAAAATGCCGGTCTAAAACTTTTAGATGTTTTCTGTTGAACAAATCATGTAAATCAAAGTCTTTCTTGCATCAACTCTTAGTATATATGGCGCTAAAGGCAACACTGTGATGAAAAGTAATTTTCTCTCCAGTGTTTTCTGTTTTTAATGTTATTCCATAATTAGTTTATGGTTAAATAAAAGCATCTGTGTCATGTCATTAACCGGACATGACACACATGCATTAAATGATTTGTAGTTTTCATAGGAAACAGCAATCCCTGAACATAACTGGTTCAACGTCTGTGACACAAGTGTCATTGTGTGTATTGTGTATTACACTGTGTATAGGAATTTGTCATCTATGCATGTCTGCTTTAGTTAAATCACATTGAAAGCTTGGATTTCTATACATTTTCTTTAGTTTGACTAGACCCCTTTATGTCATGTTTTTTGAGTGAATGCAGTTTTAGCATCCATTAAGTGTGAATTTACATATTTTGATTTGAATGTCCTCTCTGGGGGGGAAAAAAAAGTTGTTTTTTTTGTTAAATCATCCTACATTGTTTTACGGATAGCATTGTTATTAGAGGTCAATAGCAGCTTAAGTACCATTGTTTAACCAAAGTTTGTGGAAGACTCCAACAACACATCACATTTGAGGCAGGTGAGCCACAGTAGTTGAAGACTGGGGTCCACTTCTCTTATCAAACAGGACTGAGAAAACAATTCATAAAAGATCTACAACATAGAAAAATATATATTGAAAAGTGTTTGCCAGTCCAATTATTGTTACCTTTTGGTGCGACACTTAGATGGGAGGGTTACATTCCTTGGATAGTTCTACCCTGTCTTATGTTAGTTTAAAAAGTTTAGTCTGCTGGTGATGGAATGACGAGTTTAGGGATAGGATTTATGCATATCAATATCAAACCCTACCCAATATGTTTGCTAAATATGTACATTATCTTGCAGTTATAGTTTATACCTGTTCGGATCACTTACTCCTGCAGGATAGTGCACCATGTCAAAAATATGAAGTCAAATCAAACAGTTTTTCTTAGACCAATGCCCTTTTATAGTAAGCAGATCAAAGATACAGTAGAGGGCATCTTTGCTATATTACAGACTGAAAGATTCACATAGTTAATGTGCAAGCAGGAAATCTACAGCAACTGTCTAATGCTGTCATCTGAAAATAGACAAAAAATTATGTTTAATGAATGCCAACAAAAATTCAAGCAGCATGAACAAGACAAAGGATGGTGTAACCAAGTTGCAAGGTATACCTGATATAGTGTCTGAATTTACATGTTAGTCTGATTCCCTTAACAGACACTGCTCTAGATCCAGTTATCAATTAAGTGTATCATATCAGACTTATTTTGCCTTCTTAAAAAATTCATGATATGACTTTCTTCTTAACATAGCTGGCTAAGCAGTTAATCTTCCTTTTGTATCCAGCCCTCAGGCCGGGTAGCGACTGTGTTCAGCTCACTGAACAAATAGTCGCATAGAGTAAGCTACACAGTAAGGAAGTCTGATTTCTATTTCAAGCATCCAGCCCACACTCCCACAGATCCTATGTGACCATAGTTTTTCCCTGCTACTATTCTAAAATATTACAAAACTATGTGGTTTATAATAGGTTGTAGAGCAATTTACATCAAGGTTTTCATGATACCATGAAACTACTGAAGGACTCCCATACATTTATATGCCATTACCATTTGGTCTTGTTTTTAAATCTAAGGTGGGTTAAATGTAAAGTGGAAAAACCTGACATATTGTTCAAAGTAAACCTTTCACAGAAGTCAGAAATCATGAAGAGAGAAGAGAAAAAGACAAAATGAGTTGCTGTAATCACGGCAAAACAGAAAAAAAAATGTATGCACTGCACTGTTAGGAAATATTTTTTGCAAGGCCATAGGAATTGTGGGAAATTTTAGGCAACCAATTAGAACCAATGTCCATGCTTCAACAGTTGAACACTTCAGACAGATAAAGCCCATTCTCACTTCATTACGAGTAAAACAGAAAACCTGTCATTGTATTCTCTCTGCTTATGCATCTGCACGGTGAAGCTGTGCAACGCCGGTGCTGAAGGTGTGGATGTTTATTGATTCATAGTGACATTTCACACATACAATCCGCAACCTGGTTTCGAAATGTGTGGCTCAGGGGATGCCTTGCCCCGGTGTGCGTCACATGTCCGCCCACATTAGAACCCGTCACATCATTTAAGCACTGCAGTACTGAGCTTGGTGGAAATAATATATATATATATATATATATATATATATATATATATATATATATATATATATATATATACCATCTGAATCCTGTTAGAGTATGCTGTACAAAATGATCCATTTCCCTCAATAAATGTCTAGCTATGGCTTTTTAAGAAAATTAAACATCACAAGAATGTAAGTTTTTTACCATTTTTCCAGTCATAACACGAACACGGGGTTTACACTAGAGCCAGTTTACCCAGCATTCATGCTTAAACCTGTATGTAGAAGTATAGGAAACTTGGACTTAAATGCTTTCCTAAGAACATCCCAACATGTGGCACACAACAAAACACAACTTTTTTATACAAATACTCTTCCTTCATTCAGATGGGCTGGTCCGAGTAGTTTCCAGAATTTCAAATCTAAGTTTTTCAGTCACAACTATCTGCTGGATTTACTGAGAATGGTCAAAAAAGAGGAAATATCTACTGAACAGCAGTTATCTGGACAAAGTGTGTTGGTTACAGAAGAATACAAAAACTTGTTAGTAACGATAGAAAGGCATTAATAGAACAAATAACTAATACCTGACAAATATCGAATAGCGAAAAGTGCCATCTACAAACAGGCAACTGTTCTAACAGACTCACCACAGTATAATACATTTGAAAATGTATTTTCTGGAGAGTCTCTATTTCTCGAATATAGTGTCAGACTATGATGGAGGATTTATTAAAGCAGTCTTTCATTTTAACTTAAATCAGACGTCCAGGCTCATGGTGGTGGAGTAATGGTATGGACGATGTTTTTTTTGTTTTGTTGTTTTGCTCACTTTGGACCTGAATACTTTTACCATGACTTTCTCTTTAACTTTAGCAGCAGCCTCAAAACTAAGATGTCAAACAAGCTTTTTTAAACATGACATTAATTCACTGTAGTCCGTAGGACTCTACCTTTGCTGCTTGGTAAAGACTAGAGACTCACATTATGCTGTGCATGGTGTGGACTCATCATGAACACCTCAACTGATTTCAAACTGCACGCCTGAGACAGAAGAAGTAACTTTATGGGTTTTTTTCCCTACCGGAAAAAATCCTATATTAGAAAATGTATAGATGTGCATTTCCTCAGTATACTACTCAAACCTTGAAGGACTTTTGACATTTATTATCAGCAATGTCCAACTTATTATTTTTTAGAAAACACATGAATATTTTTTATTGAATACATTTTTTGCTAATCTTCTTGCCAATTTTTTACTTCTCGAAAGCCATGCCTTCATTTATGGAAAATAATTTTGTTTTTTTTGGCAATTACATGACTTTACCATAAGAGAATGCTATTATTTTACATTAGAAATTACTCAAAACAAAATAAGTGCCCACATTTAAAGTCTGGCCTAAAAAACACTTGAAATATGGAAAAGGGAGAACATGGAAAAAGCAAAAGTATACTTTCAAGATTACTATTAGAAAGGTAAAACTCAACAGACCAAGACAAGTCTGATAGTTTGAATGACTGGTCAAAGCAGTTGAAGGAGACAATGTAGATTTCTTTCCTTTTTTTTTTTTTAAGATCCTCTAATTTACATTTACTTCAACAAAACAAAACTAGAAAAAAAACAGCAATGGCCCTTGATCTTTTCGACCATCAACCTGCTAGTAAAGCAGCTGACAGGAGGTTAAGGACGTCTAACAAAACAGTAAAGGTTGAAGTCTGGAACCCTTAGATCTCTTTGTTAGGAAAGTCTGAAAATATCCCTTTAAATCATCAAGTTAAAGATACTTGAGTACAATCAACATCAATACTAGTTTTTATTTTTTTTTACTCTTTTTGATGTCTGTACCCAAACATGATTTCTTTCTTATTGCTGTGCCTATCCTGCTACTCCAGCATAACCAGATATTTACATTTTTTATTTATAGTAATTGGTTAATTTATGAATTCATCTTTACTTTATCAGCTGGAGTTCACACTGCCCACACTGAAACTTCCATATGAATAGAAAACAGCAATTAATACATAATCAGAATCCAATCCAATGATTATTGACATTAACTTAACAACTTCTTAGCCATTTGTTCTTACAGTGTGTACACTACCATCCTCATTTGACTGTGTATGACTTTACAGGACAATTAACCACAATGCACCACTCATTAGGGAACACCTTTTTGGCCCCGTTTTAAATTGAGAACCTGTTTAGGTCGACTCTACCTTATGATTCAAGCCTCAATATTGGACGGGTGACTCTTTGATCTTGGTAACCAACAGGTAACTAAAGAAAACTGCGAGCCTCTGACCGAGCTGACTTGACATCCAGTAGCTTGTTTTCATTGTCACTTTCTTGACATCAATTTAAAATCAATCCAAAATACTTTATCCAAAAGGGGGAAATAAAATACATGACATATCTTCTGTCTTAGAAAAGGCAGGGGGATTGGAAAAATTATCCACCAACTAGTCATTTTCAAACTGCAAGAATCCCATGTGTCCTGTATAAAGTACCCGCAAACCAAACGTATCAACACTTGTTAATCAAGCTTAATTCCATCAAGTAGTTCTGTCTGCATCTTAAATAAGAAAGGCCTGACAGCGGCACAGTATTATATTGTTCAAAAAATCCCAAAGACGCATCTAGAGGCATATTTAATGAGAGCCAATAAAAAAACAATGGGAACCTGCACCCTGCTCCAAAGCTAAGCCATTAAGTTTGATTTAGCCAAATGCTTGTCCCGTTACTACCACGAATTTCAGTGCTTCTTGCTTGAACCTTATGTACAGCAGAGCCCAACACCATGCATACATCAAGCAGAGGTGTGTGTGTGTCTGGGTTGTTTTTTATGATTTTGATAAATGCTCAGGAGTGGGAATTGTCGTTGTCTGAGCCCAAGCTAAAGTCGAGCCCAAGATTTTGAATGAGCATTTCAGTTTTTAGTTGGGGCGGGAAATTAATAGTGAAAAGGGAGATAGGAAAACATTATAAAAAGAATGTTATAGACAATGCAAAAAAAGACAAGGAATCCGCTTCTGCACCTGCAAAAAGGGTAAATAAAAACAAAAATAAACAGCCAACTGAAACGAACTTGCACACAATCCATCACCTAGCCCTAGACACTAACAGATCACAGGGGGTAAACAGGCCCCACATGTGGTAGGAGCTCTAAGCATATTTTGCTTTGGTCACTCAAGCACCTGCGAAGCATTTATCCTTCTTCGGATCTTGGGTTTGGTAATTATAGCTTGTTTAAATTCAGTTTTTTGGCTTTGAAAGCCTATTTCTAAGTTTCATTCAGAACACTTTTATAATTATAGTTTGTTTAGTATACATGTATTGCTTTTCAACTCTAATATTTCGAATGACTATTAACAAACATGATCTACAGGATCACATACGATCCTGGGTGCCTTCTTAGTGATGCACATCTTTTATGCAAGGGAAAAAACTTTTTTTGGGGGAATTAGAAATCAATGTGAGACTTTTCTTTAAAAATTGAATAACCACATTTTGCATATTTTCAGTTACTGTTCAATGGTCATAAGTTACAAGCCTTATTGGGCCAGTGTTGTATCACAGCATAAAAAGGTCACAAATGGGAGCACTTAGGTAGCCAGCTATATCTGCTGGGTACCTTTTACAGGTTATGAGCTGGGATTGGAGATAAGGACTATATCCTCCAGAAGAAAGGATCTACATACAGAATACATTTATACTTCAACAAAATTATCCAACCTCTACTTTGAGTTTTACCTACATGACTTTTTTTACACTTCAGCACAGCTTATTTCATCTCACAGATTGCTTATACAGGAGAGGTGGCAGGCATGCTTGCACATACTATCAATATGCCTTTCTTCGGAGAACAGAATCTTGCAGCAATGGCTAAAATGCCAGTGGCGCTATATTTTTTATTTAAAGATGTTTTATAAGACAAATTATACATCTATGCATTCCTGACTGACTCAGTTTTATAATATAAGGTCTCGGAGTCTAGTGAGTCAGACTTAGTGATGCCATTTGTAACTATACATGCTGTTATACTCAACTTTTCTTGACAGGCACAAATTTGACATAAAAGGAACACAAACATAGATCTATGCAACATATGAGTCACTCTGCAGTTGCAGTACATTGGAAACTGTGGATTAACATGGCTCACTAAAGAAATATTTAAGCATTGAATTGGGGGAGGGGGGGTGGAATCAGGCTATTATGAGAATAATTCAATGTGAAAGGCTAATTTATGGTGCTTCAGGGAATTTATCGTGGTAAACACAGTATAATTCAGCATTAAAATTAATTGAATCAAATTCTGTTTTATTTCCATAAAGCCATTTTAAAAGGATAATGTTAGGGCATTTTATAAAGTAAGTTTAATTCAAGTTGAGCTTTATACAAAATGATTTGTTATACTAGAACACATCCATTCATTTCTGTAATCACTTACCATTTAATCTTATGATCCCTATGGTAACCAAGGCCATATTGTACATCTGTCATTTAAAAGCCTTTTAAAGTTTGTCTAACTATAGTATAGCAAAATATATATACACAAAGGATTAAATGAAATAGCTACATCTATAAATATATATGGCTTTATAAAAATAGAAAATGACGACTAGAATGATAATGCTAATTCAATGGAAACAGATAAAACATGGGGCATAACAGACTGTATATGGAGCCATCAGTACTTAAGTATTTTTACGAGACAGAGAAGCAATTGGAGTATAAACTTAAATTTTCAGTGTTTGATCACCTTACTAAAATACATGTGCTTACATTAGTAATAGCTTTTGCACATCAATACATTGCTAGTTAACTGTAAGTTTATTAGTACCTTAAAATATTTAGCAATCCTTAAAAAATGTTTAGTTTATTGCACTTTTTGAAAATAAATGCCACATTATTAGTAATTTTTCGGTGTCTAAGATTGGTTTACTCAAGTCTTTACAAATATGGTTGTATTTGGGTACAACTCCAAATCCAAGAATAAAATTCACAGATATCAATTCTAAATTTTATTGCATTCTGTTTGGAACCAGAACTTGAAGGATGGTCTAAATGTGCCAGGGATATGAATAAATTTGGTCTTATCACAAGGGTACTGTGAATAATCATTTTTAAACCAGGGATTATTTACTATTGAAAATTAGCTTTTCTGACCTTTTTAATTAGTTTTAGAGTTTCTCTCAAGCAGACAGAAATCAGCAAAACTGGAGTTCCTGGAAAAAGGTACCTCATATGAACATTTCAAACACTTCATAACACAGAGTGTTTAATTATTACTGAATAATTATCCGGTTTTATCAATTAAGTATTAATTTCACGTCATGATTCGTTGTCACCCATTTCATATTTTACTATCGATGATTAAAAATAATGTGGTAGTTCGTTATTTTTAATCAGTAGTCACTAGATCCTGGTTTGTTCCTCATTATTTTCCATATAAATAAATTAATCATGTCCTGTTAAAAGCTGATCATATTATTTTCATACTAGATTGTAATAGCTGCACAGTTAGATATGCAGCGTCGACAATAAATACAGTGTAATATATATGAAGATAATGGATACCGTTCAAGGTAAGGCTGATCAAGATCTAAGAGTTCCCTAGAACAGGAAAGTTTTGTGTGAAGCCAGTGTGGATTTTTAACCAGCTATTGAGGAATTTGATGGGGGATGTTTTGTGACAACTAACAAACTAACGTAATATTTGTGAACTGAAAGAGAAAGAAACAAATGATTGTTTTTTTTCACCTATTGTTTGAGCGTCAAAGAGGGCTGGTGCCATCGTGAGGCAACACAGACATACAGGACAAACAACTGTGAACACAAACACAGCCAAGGCCAAATTAACTCAACTGCCATGTTTTGCACTGAGAGGAGTACCCAGAGAGAACTCATTCATTAATAACTCATTACAACAGCCCTACCAACTGTGCCACTCATCAGCAGAAGAATCAGAATCAGAAAAGGATAATAAAAGTTTTGTTGCCAAGTACGCTACTCTATGTGTCATGTTAACTCTTAGCTCGGACTTCAGCTTTTATTTGCACATTGAAATTATTTGCACACAGCAATATCAAGTACATTGTTGCGCTGCTCTTTGTTCTTAACTTTTTTACTTACTCCAATACTTAGTGTATGTATATACATTTATAGTTAAATTGTTTTAATGTTATACTTGCTCCTTATATTTTATATCCATATTTGAGCTGTTTGTTTTGCACGAACTACACCAAAAAAAAATCCCTATTCGTCCAAAAACATACTTCGCAATAAAACCTTTTTGATGCAGAATCAGGTGACAAAAAAGTGCAAAAGCTGGTAAACATAAGAAAAACATTTTTAAAAAGTTTGTTGTTTATTTTTTTGGCATAAATCTAATATTCTGTTTGTCCACAGTGGTGGTAGAGTCATACTTTTGCAGTATTTTGCATTAGCAGTGTTAGAAAAGCTGGGCAGAGTTACAGGGAAGTTCGATGCGGCTGCAAGGGTAACCCTTACTTTTAAGTTAGCGCAGAGGTTTGTTTTTCAGCTGGACAAAAACACTTACCATACAGCCAGATCAATCTGATTTGCCCACCACTGTGTTGACTCAGGAGCCTCAATAAAATGTATTTCACACTTTTCATAATATCTTGAAACACTTTTAAAACCAGGAATCTCTTGCGTTTTATTTCAGAACTGTGTTCTTTCCGTTGGGATATCCTACAAAGTGCCCGAAACACAATTTGAAGTCATTATTTTTATTTATGTACAAAATGTCCAATGGATATGAATATCTTTGAAAACGTACCATGTATGAATTTTAGGACAACTGTACTCATTTGCCATGAGAAATTACAGCATTATATTTGACAAGCTCCAAGATAAGCAAATCAAACTAGATGATGGTTACGGTAAGCAAAACATTATGAAGTGAATCTATTGGATGTTGACACAGATGGGAGAGAAACTCACAGCATGATACTAGCACTTCAGCTGTCAGACTGTCACATTCAGCATTACTGACACATGGCCCACCTACCTTCCTCTGTTTCTCTCTGAAAGGTGGAATGACAGGCAGCAAGCAAATTTGCTCAGCGCTCTGTGTCCAAAGAGGCTGGAATCGCTGGGAATTGTCCAGCTGGGCGAGGTTTATAAAAATGATGCAAATCGGAACACAACAACATCTCAAGTGAGTCAGGCACTAAGATGTGTCGGAGAATCAGATGCAAAAATAAAACAGGGAAAAAAATTAAGTATCAATCTTGACAGCTATTTTCGAACTAAATATACTTCTAATGGGACTATCAATGTAAAGTCCACAGTAGAACTTTTAAATACCTAAATATTCTACACATACAAAGAAATTGTCTGACATGGACATATGATTGTGAATTAAGATATTTGCAAAAAAGTGACATGCTGCAAGGAATACTAAAGAAAATACTAAAATTAATTAGTAGAATACCTTTATTACTTCGGATATGTTCCAGGGAGGGCTGCACAGTGGCACAGTGGGTAGCACTGTTGCAATGCAGCAAGAAGGCACTGGTTTCGATTCCACTTTGGGTCTTGGGTCTTTCTGCAAGGAGTTTGCATGTTCTCCCTGTGCATTAGTAGGTTCTCTCCAGGTACTCCGGCTTCCTCCCACAGTGTAAAAACATGTTTGTTTGGCTGATTGGCCACTCTAAATTGTCCTTAGGTGTGAGTGTGTGTATGAGTGCTTGTTCGTCCTGTATGTTTCTGTGTTGCGATGCCCTTTCTTTTGTAACGAAGCTTAACCTTTACATAGAATCACAAAAGATGGTTTTCACTTTCCCACAAAAAGCCAGTTCAGAGGCAAGCTAAAGGGAAGTAATAAAAACATAGAATAAGACTAATCAACATTTTTAAATTATTAATTAGTTATCAGGTATCTAAAACAGAATAATAAATAAGGTTCAATGGTATTATGAAACCTTTGAACCTTGGGAAATATAATATTTTAAACAGGAAATAAGAGTATAAATACAGAATTGCACACCCTCTGCAAAAACAGAAAAAAAAAAAACTTGGATGAAGCTAGCCACGCCCACCTAAGCCTTTAAAAAGTATGGTGTGACTAAAGTTGCTAAATCTGAAACATCTTTGACGCCTCAGGATCAAGCGTGATCGAACTGGGGAAAAAAGTTATCAATTCTGATTTTTGCAAGTTATTTTAACTGCTAAAAATTCAGACACTACAAAAAACAAAAAAAACAAACCATACTTTAATGAAACAATTACAGAGACCCATAAAGCCTTTAACAAAAATCTGACCCAGGAGGTGCTGATAACTACAGCCAATTGCAAAAAAACATTTTATTATATTTTTCACTTAATACCTTCAATATATAAACCCTATAGGGTATAAAAAATACCATTAACTTTATTATAGGCTTTAAAAAGCTTACAGGAAAGACACTTTGGTATGGACAAAGTTTTTGGTCCATATGCCTAAAAATGTTAAGGCTTATATTCGATGTAAGGTAATCATCATTATGGTTCCTTAAATGATTAGGCCTGAGTCCATCACTACAAGATTTCACGCCTTACCAATAGTTTCTTGCTTTAAGAGCTGAAGCTGATAGAGATAAAACAGAGGTTTTGTGACTAATAATTCCAGTTAAAAATAAGCAGTATATTACAGAACCATCCTACATTTAGCAGGTTTAAGAATCTTAGATTCAACATTATTTAATTCAACTTGAGAACTAACAAACAAGTACGCCTCTTTTTAGAGCGGGATCATAAAACCCAGAGCAGGATGCCATTAAAAAATATATATATATACTAATAAGTCTGGACTGCCTTCTTAGTGAGTTGATGGCTCTCTTGGCTGTGGCATATTCTATTCCTCAGCCAGGAATCTAGTTTTTTGCCTACATGTGTCTTTGCAGGGGTTATATAGATGGAGTCCATCAGACAGCAACTTCTTTTTTTTCAATTGTTTTATAACCATTACCTTTCTTATTCTCTTACACATATTAAGTGTACATGATATATATGTAAAACTTGTTCATTTGACGTGATCTCTATGCATTCTTTGCTTCTGTTGTCACAAATATTTGTTGTGCATTTATGCACATAGCCCCGTTAGAAATACACAAACTGCAAAAAAAATATGATAAAATAAAAAACTTGCATCTTTTTCATCAAACTGTATAAAAAAATGTAGCAATCCTTTAGGACCTTGGGACCTTCATTTCAGACTTTTTTCTTCTGAATTATCCTCAAAAAATTGTCAGAAAAGAAATGAATAAACAACCTCCAGCAGTGACTTCACACATAAGAATTCAAAGTTGGCATGTCAAGTAGACTTGCTTCTGCTTAAAGGGGATGGCATGCTCGTCTTCGCTACTTACAGGCATCTAATTTAAAGGTTTTCTTTCTGATCCCCTAATCCTGGGAATCATCTCTTGACGCAGCAGCATGCCGGCAAGCAGCTGGTATGTCTGTGACATGAGTAAAACATCCGTACTTTTATCTGGGATCCTCATGACTCACTGGCAGACGATAATGTTCACCTTGAGACAAGCAAGAGCGCAACAACAATTTGGTTAACCTGACGCTGAGGCTAAACACGCTCTGCCTGGGTTGTAATCTGCAGCACTTTGTGAAAGACATCCTGTTTTCTGTGTTTTCAGGGAACATGGGGACATGTGCATTCAGGCCTGGGGAAGGGAAATGCACACACACAAGTGCGTGTACAGAGTGGCAAACAGAAACAGACACTGCTTTTAGTTACCAAGGCTCTCTGCTTTTTTTCCCAGGAATGTGTGGATGAAAACAGCACTTCAATGATAACCTTGAAGCATCGAGCAGCGCCACATCCTGACTACGTGAGAACCCAGAAGGGCTGCAAACAAATCATTGGACCTGCAGGCTGCTTGTGAAATTACCTCCCTTTCTGCCTCTTTATTTCCATGAGTAACCCATTTATGGTTTATGTTGACAGAATATTAAGGAGGCTGGCAGGGGAGGATGGAAGGAGTGTGCATGCATCACTCCATCTCCAAGAAATTTTTTATTTCCTCTCTCTGTAGGCCACTGCCTTCATGAATGAGATCCAAGTGAGCAGATTCGCACTTATCTTTCTGCTGGGACTCCATGTTATCGCTGTATATGTACAGATGATGATTTCTCCTGTCATCTAAACCAGAATCTCTTCACCGTGTTCATGTTTTCTCTATCATGGCTATCTGCTTTGGAACGAACTGTTTTGCCCTTTTCAATACAGTGCCAATGCAGCTGTGTGTTCTTTAAGGTTGACTTAAATTTTCCAGAATAACAGTGTATCCCAACAAACAGCCAATGCTGTATGATTATATATATATATATCAGAATTCAAGAATTTTCACAACAGCAAATCGAGCTACAAAACAACACGAGCTGCCTTGCCTGGGCATCTAAAATGCCATCAAACATTCATATGTTTTTCATTACAAAAGAAAAAGAACATGGGCTAAAATATCATCAAAGAGAAAAGCTGAGAGGACAGCTGGTGCAGAAAACGGACAAACGGTGTTTGCTTAATTTCACATAATGTGATCCAAATAAAGCAGCTGCTGACATTTATGTCACAGACTCAGTCATGAATCTACTCGTGAAAATAATCACAGCTCTGAAATGATTCTGAATACATTTCCGCCACTTTGATATATCCCTGATTTGCTCACTCTTCTCTCCCTGCTCATATTTACAGTCATTTGCAAAAGTATTTTTATACATTGAATTATTACATGTTTCATCATACAACAACCACACACTTGAGATTTTATCTGACAGTACAAAACAATTAGGGGCATAATAAAAAGGTGAAATAAAACTTTTACATGCTGGTTCTGAGTAGTTCTCCAATGATGGCTTTCTGGACATATTATATTTATATATAGTTTTACGCAGCTAAAAGTAGTGCACAGAGTAAATTACCACTCAATCAATACAAGCTCAGGGGTTTAATGTAAAGAGAGCCTGATCTTTTAATTTCAAGCCACATCCGTTAAAGCAATCCAAAAACTTGTTCAAATAAAAAAATAAGAAATAAATATAATAACGGCGCATCCCTCTCCTAGTGTTGCCCTTGGAAACTGCCTTTTTGGCATTTATAGATTAAGGCACTGTGGATAAAATTGTATAACAATAAATCAAGTTTATGTAAGTTTGTGTGTTTTTGTGGAGGATACCATCCCTTTAAAATATCATGCCAATCATGAAATGTGGTGGCAGAAACATTCCATTGGAAAAAATCAATCTAATGTTACACAGGTTTGTTTGGGAGAGGGTTATAACTGAATGGATTGAAATAATGAAAAAATAATCTGTTAGAGATCACAAAAGATTTTAAAACTAGAATGGGGGGGTTTACTTTTATCCAACAAAAATGGTCCTGAGTACACACTAAAGCTACCAGTAAAATACTTTAGTTCTGATGCTACAAAAAATGTTTGCCAACTTGAATTTTAATGTTTACAAGTGTTCTGAAGTCATTCTTACTAAATGTTAAGCTAGTACATCATGTTCAAATTTATATAAAAATCACACAAAAATCAATGTAATCAATGGAAATCAAATTTATTCACCAATGGAGGCCTGGATTTGGAGTCACACAGAAAATTAAAGTGGAAAAACACACTACAAGCTGATCCAACTTTGATGTAATGTCCTTAAAACAAGTCAAAATTAGAGTGCTTTGCCTCTATGTGCCTGTATGACCTCCCTACAACACCTGGGCATGCTCCTGATGAGACGGCGGATGGTCTCCTGAGGGAAAATCCTTCCTGACCTGGACTAAAGCATCCGCCAAGTCCAGGACAGTCTGTGGTGCAACGTGATGATGGTGGATGGAGCGAGACATGATGGCCCAGATGTGCTTGGTCAAATTCAGGTCTGGGGGATGGGCAGGCGAGTCCATAGCTTCAATGTTTTCATCTTCCAGGAACTACTGACACATTCCAGCCAAATGAGGTCTAGCATTGTCCTGCATTAGGAGGAACCCAGGGCCAACCGCACCAGCATATGGTCTCACAAGGGTGAGATCTCATTTCAGTACCTAATGGAAGTCAGCTACCTCTGGCGAGTAGATGAAGGGCTGTGTGGCAAAGAAAAGCCAACCCCCACACCAATGCCAAACCGGTCATGTTGAAGGATGTTGCAGGCAGCAGATCACTCTCCAGGGTGTGTCCAGATTGTCAGATCCTGGTGGTGTGGATAAGTGAGTCTATGTCTTGCTCACTTTTGGCATACAGCTTGATGTCCTCCATGTAGGGGAGGTATCCATAAACAGTCTTGTTGATTATTTGGCTGATGGGGTTCAGACCTTTGCAGAACAGCAGCGTGGACAGAGCATCTCCCTGGTATATTCCACATTTGATGGACACTTTTGCAAGTGGTTTGCAGTTGGCTACAATGGTGGTTTTCCACATCCCCATCAAATTTCCAATGAAGGCTCTTAGAGTCCTGTTGATTTTGTGCATCTATAGGCATTCAATTATCTAAGTATGCAGCATTGAGTCATAGGCTGTCTTGTTATCAATCCAGGCTATGCAGAGGTTGCTATGTCCGGCTTTGCAGTCCTGGACAACTGTTCAGTTTACCTGGAGTTGAGGTTTGGCTTCTCTAGTGTTTATGCCGATGCCTTTCTGTCCCATGCTCATGCTTTGATCCATGTGCCCACTTATCTTTGCCGCAATGATGCCTGACATGAGCTTCCCTGTTGTAGAGAGACAGGTTATTGGCAAGACTTTATCTCATGAGTCTCTAATATATTTGTTGCATGAGCTGTCATCCTTAAGTCAGGTAGTTGACCCCGGGTTTCAATGACCCTTGCTGCTCCACTTCTCCAGGCACTCCCTGAGGTGCCTCTTGTCTGTGATTCAAGCTCTTATCTTCACAGTGCATACAGTGATGCAGGCCACACGGTTGCAGGTTGCAGGACCAATCATGCACACTGATCTCGGTTATTTATTGAAATTGCCGAGAGCAAGTCGAACATACAACCTTTAGCTGTGACGTGACAGGTAATAGTCACTGCAGATCAGGCACCCATTTAGAATGGACAAAAATTTAATTTGTTCTCATGTATCGGATTTTATAGTAATGGCTGGAATAGTATGTTGGTAATGAGCTGGTGTGCATCTTAGACTCTCTGCAGCTCAGATTAATGAAATCGCAATGAGCACAGAGCTCATGTGCCGTAAATTAATCACATAGAACCCTTTAAGCTGCTGTTTTTGCAATCAAGACCATGTATGTGTGGAGGTGTTGACACAAGGCAGCTGAAAAAAAAGACACGCTACAGTGAGGGGGTCTGAATTTCACAAAAATTAGATCTAAAGGTAACAGGCTGAAAATCAATTACATGCATGGTTCACCTAATTGATATCCACCTGGGCATAAACATAGATAACACCCACAGCAATATTCACACAGTTGAGGATGTTTTTTTATAAACAAATTGCTAGATTAAGTGTATTTCCCGGTGAAGGAGAATTGTTAATTAGTATCAAATAAGAATCAAATTGTAGCTTGCTTTACTGTAGGGCAACTCTCAAAAATGTGGCTATTAGAAGTTTAACTTTTTTACATTTTGTCTTTTTACCACAGCAAACTTTTATGTATTTTAGTTTGATATTATGTGATAGATTAACAAGACGTAGCATTCAACTGCAAATATATGTGAAGTAGTTTACATGCCTGGGCTAATTCTGGAGAACCTCCTGATGTTCTGACCTAACCTATGTGTTACTAGAACAAGTATCTTTCATGTAGTTTTTTCAACATTGGACATGAACCAAGACTTCCTAATTCCTGAAAACGCAACAACAAAAAAACACTCAAATGGTGATAATTTTTGTCTACATGGACAGTGAGCCACTCGAATTGATTTTGAGAACATTTAGATGTATAAAGTAAAGGGAATGTTAACAACGTTTTTTCACCGATTTAATTACCAAAATGTGAAATGGTTTCCTGAGGACCCTTTAATGTCTTAGATGCTATTGTAAGACATAAAATAATTGTGTTACAATTTTGTCACAAACTAGGTTGATGTATCTCAAATTTTACAAATAAATATTTTAAAGCCTGGTGTTTTGAGTCTTGCCCAATGTTAGAAAAAAAACTGAATACTGTATGCTTTACTTTAGACTTCAATATCAGTTACTACAGAAGGACTTGAAGTCTGCATGAAAGCCTTCCCTTATTTTATTACCCCTCTTTGCCAACACCATGCAATTACTTCTGACTGTTATCATGCTGTTAATGTTTAAGTGCTAAAACAACAACTGTGTGGTCCCTATCTGACCTTGAATATTTCAATTAACTAATTTCATCCTTTACTTCTGGGTAGCAATGCACACAGGTGTAGTTCTTCAACAGCCTTACACATCTAATCGCAGACAGATCATTTATAGGATAAAAAAACAATAAACTTAGACTCTCAGTCTGTCCTAAATGCACACATCTCTGCTCCTTCACTATGCGCAGAGCCAAACCTATTAGGATAATTTTCTTATTTAACTAACACAGATAAGGTAGAAAAGACTGAGAAGAAAAACCACTTTCCTAATCTCAAATGATATGTGTCTGAACATCAAATTTTTCTGTTGTAAAGCCAGGGTTGTCCTATACAGAGCAAGGAATAAGTGTTTGGCACCCTTTGGATGTTTTTAAGAGTTTTTGCATTTCTCAGACTTACATGTTTGAAATTGTAAAACCAGCTAAAATAGGAGGCAAACTAACCCCACATTTCTGAAAAACCACTGTAATTAACCTAAATTTTGGTCACATCTTTCTAGCAATGTCCATGCCTGATTGCGGCCATACTTGTAGTATCAAGAAATAACGACGTGTTCAAACTTTACTGAAAAAGGAAACATGTTTATCATGTTATGAGAAAATCAGGCACAAAGATTTGATATTTGACAGTCTGGAAATGAATACAAAGCAATGTCAATGAGTTTTGGACTTCTATGAACCTAAGTAAGAGAGCCATTTGCACATGAAACAATGCTGACATTTACAAGGATGTCTGGCCCACAGAAAATACTACTAGAACTTGTGAACAGTTTATCCAGGAGGTATTAAGTGAAATCAAAACCTAAACCAATGTTAGCTTGGTTTTTAATGACACTTCAACAGTGTCATTAAAAAATTTAAATAAATCCATGGGAGAGTTAAAAATTGCTAAGCTGAAAAAACACAAAGGATCAATTCAGGTCAACACCTGTAAACTTATACTGCTTCACTTCTTAAAGTATTTCTGTTATGGGTGAAGAAGTGGAGGTGCTACTCTCACTCCCAAATTGCATTCAAACCTTAACAGGTTAACTTAATGTGACCTTCTCTGAGCTTTTGAAAGCACCTGTCCAACTTTTAAATGTTTCAGGCAAAGCAAAAAGGCAAAGCAAAAATGGCCAAATTTAAATGTTAAATGTTTCAGTACTTTTTGCACATGTTGCTGTTCTCTAACGAGGAGCTTAACAGCAAAAGTCACAACAGGTGTTTGATCGTCGAATCGACCAATATATGTCCTGGTTCAAAAAAAGCTGGTGTTTAAACAGTTGTCCTCATCAGGCTGTTCACATTGTGACTTCATGAGACCAAGACGACGCCTAACAATGGATCAACAGTACCTGGCCATTGCAATGCTTCAAACAGGTCGTTCTCAGATGGAAAATAAAGAAGAATCCTCTCCTACATTGTCTGTAAAACAGACTTCTTCAGAAGATCCTTCCTGGCCACAACCATCAGCATCTACAATATCTATTTATATAATCTTAAACAATATGATTTAATTTTCCTTTCGGATTAATCAAGTATGTTTGAATTGAATTTTAATTGACAAAAGTGGAACTTTCTGGAAAGTTAGCATCCCATTGTACTGGGCATTGACAGTCTCTAGGTCTAACATACTGCTGCTTACATTTAAGCATACATGGGTTTTGCAGCAGGAAAAGGATTTAAAAAAAACATGTGACTAAGTGGTTTAGATTATATTTATTCACCAACTGTCCTTAAATATGTTCAGAATGTATTTAAACTGAATTAATAGTTAAATATAATCCTTTAGTTTAACATTGTAGTTCTAACTTTGCTTCTCATACTATACCAGGTTCACTTGTGAAAGCATTATGTTACACATTACATCCAAGCATGGTGTTTTCAAAGTAAAAACTATTGAATTATCTCCATTAATTTTAGCTTTTCTTGAATAAAAAAAATAATAAACACATATCTGGTCAATTCTTTTTTGTTAATGTTCTTTTGTGTACACTCACCATTATTTGTCCCTCTATTGTGTATGGGAGAGGCCACCCCAGCACTTCCTGTTTGTTTCGGTTCATTGTGTCATTAATTCGACCAATGGGTTCAGTCAAATGAAAGGTCTTTCTTCAAATAATATTTTATCTCTTTAAAGTAGACTTTTGCACTACATTGTATGATTTGTTTTCCCTATATTGCAAACTATTTACTTATATAAACCAGTTTGTGAATTGGAATAATAATACTATCCTTGTTTTACTTTAATTTAGTTTGTACTGTTTGGTTCAGTCAATTTTGAAATGGTACAGTCTGATCAAGTTCAGGTGTGTTTCAGATCTACATAAAACCAGTGAGACAGTTTAGGATTGAAAAATGTATGATGGAAACTCTACATTCTTTCTCCTAACAGAAAAGGGATGATTTTATCATTAAAATAAAATCTGTGTCCGGTAGTGCTGTCTACCTGCAACCTTTGTTGATACTTGCTCTAAACTTCCTCCCACACTAACTTTACTCCATTAAAACAGCTTAAATATAAACAATCCTGCAAAACAACTTGATACATTTGTAGAGCTCCAAAAACATTAATTGCTAGTTGGTACTTGATAGCAGTCTTTGCCTCTTGTGACACAACCAGCTATGAGATTTAGAGGGCAATTAAATTATTTTATTTTATAGGGTTGCTTTCGATAGCTTTTTCTTTTTTCTTTTTTAAATTTTTTTTTACAAATTAAATCAGTTGCAGCAATTTAGGTTAGTGTTGTCTAATGTTAAAATGTGTTTTATGATCTGAAACATAAGTGTGACAAAAAAAAAAAAAAAAAAAAAAAAAAAAAAAAAAA
>JAVLVB010000546.1:4172172-4195777 GCA_032876305.1 Orestias chungarensis | reverse complement strand
CCCCTTTTACCAGAGCAACAGCTTTAAATAAAAATTGACAGAAAGCACGGCGAAGTGACAGATGGTTATTAGGTTAGTTTGAAATGTTTTTGTCATGCCAGCAATTAAAACACATTAGACTTTTATGATTTAATAATCACCACAGTGGTCATGATTTTGTTAGGGCTTTTGAGCCAGTTATAGGGATGGCAGATCGCTGGAGAACCAGGTAGCACTGCTGTATAATGGCTGGTCGTGTGATGATCCTGGTTAACAAGGACGTGGAGAAGCAGTTCCCAGTTTACTTTACTCCCAGATTACAGGAACGACCCTAATGACTCATACTTGTGAATAAACACACCGGCAGTAAACGAGGCCCAGCACAGCAGCGTTTATCCATGACGCTTTCTGGAGGACACCTGCAGGAGGTGACACCATTTAGCTTTGCTGGGCAAAAAGAGAAAGAAACAAAGAGCTCTAACAAATTAAGTTATTTTTATACAGTCACATTTGTAGGATACACTAGAAACTATTTGTAGGTAGAAAACTGTACCGGTTATAGGTTATCAATAACATTTTCATAAACAATTCTGTGATCAGTGCAATTGTAAAGCATTATGATAATATAGTTTTCAGGTTTCTATTTTTGGTTCATATGTGTTACCGAATGGGGAACATTGGTGTCTTAATGTTTTCTTGGGAGGCACTAAGGCCGAGTCATAGATTTAAACAACTGCAGGGAACAGCTTCTTTCTCTCTGGTTGCTCAAACCTGTACATTTGAGCAAGAAAGCAAGTAAGGGGAATAAAGGGAGGCTGAATTAGCTTCTCCATCGTCCTAACCTTTTACTTGAGAACTATTAAAAGCACGCTATTCAGAGATGTGCTGTGTCTCATCTAAAGTGTGGCTAACACAAAAACTGGATAAAATGGTTGAGAGAGTCTCAAGCCTGTTTCTCCCAAGTTCGGTAATTCAGTAACAATTAGAAAGTGTAACTGCTATCTAACATCAGGGATATGTTTCTTTCCCCTAAACTCTCTTCTACTATCCAATCTCCATTAGTGGCAGTTCTTTTAACTTTCATTTTTTCCCAACGTTTTTCAGGCTACACCTGCCCTTGTATTCCTTTGGGTGAGACGCCTTCCTGGAGGGGGACATCAGCTGCATTTTTACCCAGCATATCATAGATTCAAAATGGTTAGGACAATGAAGTCCTATCAATTAGAAGTCTTATCAATAACAATATACATGAACTGTGACCAGTTGAATCTTAAGAAATATAGTTAGACCCACACATGTAATGGAAGAAACAGCTAAAACATAACTTATGTTAGTACTCAGTTGGGGAAAAAGGTCAATGAAAAGTTATTTTGCTGTTTGCATTCATATCGGGTGAAGGTGAATGAATTTGTTTGGTTAGGTTTGTGTTCTTCATTTCCAGGTAGTAGTATTGACTACATTTTATTGTAAATATATAGGAAACCTTGAAAAAATTTATGAATCTGCTATTATAGTGCCTTTGCATTGGAAATGTATATAACAAAGATGCTCTGAATTAAAAATTCTGGGCATCTTTTTTCCAATACAATGTGCTTCAGAATCATGTCTCCATTTTTTTCTATGCAATATGTCCATTTGTTGGAAAATTGTCAGTAAGAACAAGCTCTGATAGCATCAAATTGCCTTCAGAAGTTGACTGATGGTTGTTAATTCCTAAATAGAGTAATTTAGATGTAATATACTCTGCATATCACTCTAAGCACACCATCTCCACTGTCAAATAAGGTGGGGGTGTCAGGGCCATGTTCTGGGGGTGTATAATATAAGATTTTCTTGTTCACGGTTGTAATGTTACAAAATATTGGAAAAGTAAAGGGCTATCAATACTTTTTAAAGCAACTGTACACAAATTTAGGTTATCCATATTTCTAACTTATCAAACGAATGCAAATTTGTCCTGTAGGTAGATTCAAGTTTATTCAACTTTTTTTATATAATACCTGTTCAGTTTTATACTTGAGAATGGATTTAGAATTATTTTTCAAAGTATTTAACTGACTTGTGAACATATCATGGTCAAAAAAGCCTACACAAAAGCTTGTGTAAAAGATAAAACGAATAATTTGGCAATGAATAAATACAAAAACTATCAAAATTAAGCAGTTTTACAAATTGTTGTTGCTTTAAAACCATGAGGAACATAGAATATTTTAGACTTTCACACAAACATTAAATATAGGCAGAAGCTACTGCCAACTAGTCCCCGTGTGTACCCACACACACAAAAGCATATTCACAAATCACATCCAGCCAACAATACCAGAACAGTCTGAAGGAAGTGAAGCTCAAGCTGTAGGTTGCAAGCTGTGCTGTATTTTTTCTGATCTGAAGTGTGAATCTAAAAGCCGTACAGTCTGACTCATTGCTAGCGAACAAAGACTTATTCTCTGGCTAGCCCTGCAGGAAAAAATGCAACCATTTCTGCAAACATAAATATTTTAGTTTGTATCATTTCATCCATTCATATACATTTCTTCAATTTAATAGAAAGATACACTTTATTCTTTGGTCAAAAAGTCAGGCAGGAAATGTAAAAGTAATGTGTCAAATCCAAACAGAAGTTGTTTAATTTTCTGGTCTCTAACACATACTGTGGTAGCCAAGATCAGCTGTATTCATAACAAGAATGAAATGGATCAGTCTTTCCAGACTGATAAATTACATGGTATGAATTCCCTTCTCTGTGGAAAATATTGCATGTTTTTTCCACAGCATCTGTTTTTACTTATGAAGTCAACATTTCATTGCATATTTAAATGATCACTGCAATGGTAGAGATAAGGAAAATTGAGTTTTTTGAGTTCTCACGAGGGTAAACATAATTTTCTGATTGTTACATTTAAAAATTAATTCCCTGTTTGCCTATTGTGAACCTTATTTTTTGCTCTTGCGAGGATCAACACTCAAGTATGTTATGTAAAGCTTTAAACCAGGCATTGAAAAACCATCTGCAACATCTATCTAAAGTAATAAATAGGTGGAAGCATAACCCAAAAAAGTATTTCTTTATTTCAGTTAAAAAAGGCGAACTTATATTTTACATGGCCCCACCAAACTCACCCATGCCAGAGTTTTTGACTCATCAACCACCCGTGCTACTTTTCTCGTGGACTGATGGTAACTATCGCCTGTTTCTGGAGTCTCATAAGCCAAAATCTGAGAGGACTCCTTCCTCAGCTTGACCGAGTCCCTCACAGTTGGTGACCACCAGTGGGTTTGAGTGTTGCCGTGACAGGCACTGAGAAACCCGCGGCCAAAGCTCCAGTCATCCACCTGCTTCCAAGAACAATTTGATAAATCTTTTACTTTACTTTACAGTTTTCCAAAAGACAGTCACTAGCTTCCCCGAAAAGAGTGTAAGCCACAATAAGTCCTTTTAGGAAGCTGGTTGGTCTCACTTTTGGTAATGAACCAGACGTCATGTAAATGCAGAGAAAGCTGTGTGGAGGGAAAAAAAATCAGAGACTTTGTCAAACAGTTTATGCAGACATATATGTTTATATGAAGAGGTTGTCTTGAGATTTCTCAAAAATAACATTTTATTCAGTAAACATAAATTAAAGGTGATAAATAGGTTTCTGAAATTCATTCAATTTTTGCCCACAGTCCTCTAGGTGATTGTTTTTGGCAGTGACTGCAGCAAAAGAAATCACCCACAATGATTCGGCAAAAAGGAGATCGCACAGAGTGCTTCAGAGTTATTTTTACAACAGATAAACAGCTAAAGAAAGTGCTCAGTCAAGCCAAACATTCTCTGCGATGTTTCTGCATACTCCATCAGGAACATTTACTGAAAAAAGTCTCAGGCTAATAACTATATTTGTAATTGTACCTTATTAACACATTAAAGTCATTACACATCAATGCCTTAGCTAGAGTTATTGACAGTGTCTGTGGTGAAGCACTGTGAGAGAGCTCCCTCATGCAAAACCATGATTGGAGATTTATTGTGTGTTCTTTCAGAATGGCATAAACAAGCTATTTGTTCGTCCTGCATTGGAGGTCTTTTCAGTTCTCTGCATGAGGAGCTCCATCAAAAAGTTCCAGCATCTTTCGATCAAACAAGGAATTAAATCCAAGTAGTTTGCTAAGAGACGATGGCAAAAACATTGGGCAAACATTATAACTGCAAAATGTGTTGTATCCATTCAAGGGCTTTACGTTTCAAGGTCAAATAAAAATAGGAGTGTAAAGTTTGCTACTTTACTTGGATAAAAGAAGTGTTTGTAGGACAAGTTTTGTCCTGCAATTCTAAATATTAATTGAGAAGGCAGTTTTGTACTTTTATTTCTGTTTTACATTAACATTATTAGAACTGTTATCCTCAAAAATGGCTTTATGCACTAGCATGAAAAGCATTTAATGTCTTAGGGATTTCATCAGTTTGTGGTTTTTGGTCATATTTGATCTTTTTAACATAAATAACTTGTGTATAAGGTAAATATACTCCAAATGAACACAAAATACATTTTATTTATTTTTTTATGTTTATTTCAAATATTATTTGTGGAATTGTGGAATCAATGAGTCATGTAACTAGAGCCTATTTGACACCATTTGGACACCTACAAGATCGGGAAAAGCAACACATATTGCCTGGAACTAAAATAAATTAAAAAAATCAACAAACAATAAGAAACAAATTCAGTAACAGCCCTAAATTTGGTCTCATTTGCTGTACTCAACAATAAAAAAGAAAAAGGGGAAAAATGGCTCTCACTGAGCAATACAAAGACCAAAATCACTCCTGACCAAAAAAGTGCCAATTCACAACACATGTCACCTAAAGGCACTTTACAAGAAAAATCTTTTCCAATCAAGGACAAATTCCAATTTATCCTTGTTATCGAACAGTGCGTCAAATTCAGCTTCTTAGTTAAATCAGGGATTTAATTTAGTTAAATTAGTTCAAAAAATTTTCAATATAGGGAAACCTATCAGATTGCAACAAGACATTGACTTTCAGCAAAATTACTTGAGACTAGACTTAAGAGCTGTCACAATAGACTCGAACATTATAAATCCTGACTTGGACATTCCCTTTGAAGACATTTAATTGTACAATGGACTTGAGTTTCACTTGGTATACAATACTTCAAATAGGACTTGGAATTTACATTGAATCATTTCATTACTTGACTTGGACCTCCCTATGACAGAACCCTGTCCCAAATAATTAGATAATTAATTTTGACTTGGGACACAAAATGTAAGATTTGGCCTGTACCTTAGAAGGACTTCAGTAGTTACTAATATCTGCTCTTACTATGCTTAAAAGTTGAATCGAATCCTTCAAAGATCTCTAAAGTGGCTTCTCCATAATGCGTTGTGGACCTGGGAATTCTTTGTGGGGTGGGGAACGATTCACCTCCCCCAACTCCACACTACTAGTGCAAATCTGCAGCAATGTCACCTATCAATTTTTATTTAGATATGTACTCATGAAAAACACCAAGTGTTCCATCTTTAAACTCTAAATCAGACCAGGACAGACCTGAAGTCCTGATACAATCTTTAGTGTTTGATGTTGAGGCTTTTCAGAAGGCCTGGATTTTACTTTCTAAAAGGATCCAGCATGACAACCTACTGACTAAATAAAACAAGGTGCTTCCAGCATCAAGTGACAGTGCAAACATCATTAGACTAGGAAAATATTATAATGTGGATGTATTCAATTTATAAACGGTGCTGTGTCCAGAGAAATAGGAGTGGGAATCTGTCGATAACTCAAAAATCAGTTATTGTGATACAGGCGCAGTTTGAATAAAATCCATTCAACTGAAGTTGTAACTGTAAAGTCTAAAGCAGCAGCACCTAATTTACTAAACTTGTTTTAAAAAAAGATTTTCATAAATTTAGAGTAATTTCAAATAGCTAAAAGGGTTGTTAAAAATAACCAAGTGAGTGTGCTGGGTCAAGAAGCAGAAACCGAGTTGGTAACATTGGTGACTTCCACCTACATGAAAGTGTGAGTCACAAAATCAGGTGGCTGCAATCGTTAATTCACCATTGCAGCAGATTAAATCTGGTTTCTAACAGTCCATGAGTCGAAAAAACAGTGTAATTTTAGTCTGCCAATGGTAATTGCTCCTCAAAATGGACTTTAAACAGTCCTCTAGTACCAGCTTTCTCAACAAATCTGCCACAAAGATATATATTTATGTAAAAACAAACGTGTGGATAATGAATAAATTAATATAAATATTTGATATGCTTTAGATGCTAAATCAACAAAGCATTTGTTTGCTGTACTAATATTCTTTACTTATATAATATTTTGTGCTGCATTTGGAACATGCTCTAAACAGCAACAATGCTGTTTTTGTGTCATTAGACAGAAGAAGCTCAGCCGAGTAACATTTTGATTTAACTCTCTCTGTTTGGGAAAACAGTAATTACAGAAGGAACGGATGTGATTTTGTTCTGCACATGCTGTAGCCAGTCTGAGGGAAATCAGAACTTTGCATATGAAGAAATAAATAGAATATTTGTCCTCAGGCAGTTCAGCATAGCTGTGGACTCCGTCAGTAACCATAGAGATGTTAAAGTGCTGGGAAAAGGTGGAGACTGCAGAGGATTCACAGTTATTTCAATTGACTGCAAAAGAAAAGTGTACTAAAGAGTCATGTTTAGCTTACATTCAAGAAAACGTAAACCAGTACCTGTGTTTTAAGCACAGCATCCTTTAGCATCCGACACCATTTGAGTTACTGTTCAAGTTCCTAAGTACACATTGCTGGATCCTTTTTAAGTGCCTCTTTTTAAGATATTGCATCTTTTAAATTTCATCCAATGCCATTAAGTCTTTGAATTTACAAAAGTATTTATAAAGTCAGAAATGATATAGTCATATTATAAATTTAAACTATAGAACATGTCAATATAGCCCGCAGTAGCAGTGGCAGTAGTTATTTACACTTGATGTCTTCTTTTACAATACTAAATTTGATGCAAAAAAAGAAAAGGAAAATTGGGGATTGTACTTAATATTCTAGTGGTGCATCACAGATAATCATAAATTGGGTTTTTATGTGAAATATCTTAGTGGTTTTGTTTAGAAATTCTTGTATGCAGATCATAGACAAAGTTAGTGTACTCTGGGTCAACACCTTCAGCTTAAACGGGATTATGATTTCTGACTGCCAAAATGTTTTCATGTGCCCAGTAGAAATTTGGACTGGAGATAGAGCTTTCACTGGTCATGGTCATATAGTATTGCAAAAACACTGAATATTACACAAAGTGTGCGTTGCAAAATCGTTTGGGGAATATACTCTGCAGCCAGTGAAAGATGGATATTTGCTCTGGTTGCATCTAAAAGAGACAACATCACAAGAACTATGAAGGATCTATGAAAGCTCCATGACAGATTAGGGGCCCATTGGAAAAACTTTTAAAAGTTTCAGTAACTACAAAGTCCCTGGATGTTTCACAGATACCTGTTCTCAAAAGAAGTTGGTACAGGGCTTTTAATATTTGTAAATCATATTGACTTTGCAGCTTAGTTGGCATCAATGGGGGATGTTAAGAGTTAGTATACTAGTGTTGTTCTTCCTGTGCCAAACAAATATTAAGAACAGAGCAAGTGTTAAAAGTAAGAGTACCTTTTGTGCAAAAATACAGTTCAGTTATGAACCATATTTTATCTTCATTTTAACCATTTTCAAAATGATACAAAATTTTGAAAAACAAAATCCAACAGATCATTTGTGGATTACTCAGTAGTTTCCAGCTTATTTTCTTTTACTTTATGAAGTTTCTTTCAGCAAAGCTATTACTCTAAGCATGTCCGGTTTTGTCACTGGTCACCTTGATAGAAACCTGTGTGTCATTGTAATATTTATTTGCTGTGTCTAACAGCCACGTTGTCTGAGATAATTATGATGCATACGATTTCAAATCATCTTGATTCAAAATGTAACACACTCCTGAAAAACTGAAAATGACCCTTCAAGACAGCAAATGTGCACCCTATCCGCCCTTTGTTTAGGATGTGGGCTCGGTTGTGGCATTGCTGCTCAAGCCTGACTGGATGCAGAGAAGGTATATACAAGAATTTTGTCTGCGCATGACCATTATCGCCATGTAGAACTCCACTGTGTTACTCCTCTTCGAACCAAGCACACCAGGAGGAGATTTGAAAAGTACTTGAGTCGTGTGTTGAACCGCTAGAACCTGCAACAGTGTTTCAGAATAGCATAGGGAAGTACAGAAATCCTCTACATTTATTAAAGACCAGTTTTAAAGACTACTGTACAACTGTGCATTTCTACACTAATGTCTACCTGATTCTACATGTGGGTCAGACACCATCCACACTATAAATAATGGGGGTGCCACCATTTTGTGGAAGTGGAAGCATCATGTTGCAGGGCTGCTGGATGGACTGGTCCACTTCAAAAATAGATGACATTAGGAAGAAGGAGAAGATTTTGGACTGATGCCTTTTGCCTCCCCCCTTGGATCAGTCAGCTTGGGTCAGCCTGAATCAGCCTTAATGTCCCCAACCTAGCTTCTGTGCACTGATCAGTTCCACTTGCTTCCACAGTTCTGGTCCCTTTTCTGTTAGTCAATCCACAAGTTCTGCTCAAGCCCTGGGTTCACTACCCAAAGTCTTAGATTTCCCCTTTTCTGAACAGTTTACTTGGATAAGCTTTGTTTTGTTTCTTTTGGGAATACATTAATTAATGTTCTGTTCTGAAACTGAAAGGCAGCAATAATACACTGACTCAGAGCTTTCTTGAGTGCTAATGACAATTCCTTCTATTGCTTTAGTCCTCACCAACAAGTCAACCATACTTTTGCACACAGTGTGGTAAGTTATGTACAAGTGCCAAGACAAATTACAGATCTTTCACTTGCCAAATATATACTAATCTAATCAGGGGATTTCGTGGAGCTGAAACAGTTATGTGTGTGAGTTTTAACAAGCACTGTTTCACATAAAATTGCATAAACAAAGCATCAATTTGCACAAATGAGCTTAGAACTAGATTTTTCTACAATTCAAGGATTCAAAGATTCACATGCTGTTATTAAGAAAATTTTCAATAAAAATAAATCATGGAGAAACATTTGTTGTGTAGTTATTGTCGCAGTTTTGAAAAACCTAGAAGATCTTTTGAGCGTTAAGGTCTGTAAAAAAACACCTTGAATTTAAAGTTAGTGCAGTTACTGAAAGCTGTCTTTTCCTGACCTACTGACTTCTCCCCAGGCTCTGTAGTGCTAGTGTTTTTTTGAAGGAGGGTAACACAGTGGCTCAATAATGATTCAAACCCCAAGCTTAAAAGAGAGCAGGTTGAAGATGGCCACAGGCAGCTGTAAGGGATAATCTAAAGCTCCTGGGATGGAACAACAGGTAAAACTGCAGCAAAACCTGCTAATGATAGCAACAGAAGAAGTGGGCAGAGGACAATTTACTCTCATAATCTGGTTCAATAACAAAACCCTACAAAATTACCTTCAGAAGAATACTAAGTATATGTTGTGATAGTATGTACACATAGTTTGAAGACTTGCAAATCAATCATAATTGCTAAATTAAGCTATAACTGAAGACTTAGTAATAGTTTATCAGGCGCTATTAGGAAATTGTAGTAATCAGATCGTCTGAGGGACTTGTCTTATTGGTGCAATATAAAGGCATAAAGGAGGTACAGTGGTAGTCATTTAAAATGGTCCATCCCAGGGAAACGCCTGCAGACTTCCCCCAGCCTCCCAGCGGAATCCCCCACCAAGTTCTAGCTGCTGGAGTGACCCCCTCCTTTTACTGGGCGTGCATATTTTTTACTCTGACTCCACCCTTTCACTGAATTAATGGTTATGACCAGGAGATGGTGCTTTTCTCACATAATACACAATAATCCGGATAGGCGCAATTTTTAAATACCTAAACATCTTAAAGACTAATAAAATTGGACGATGTTTATTTTTTTTGCAAAGTTTAGATCTTAATGTCCACAAATCATGATAGAAAGAATATTTTAGTACAAACATTGATGGTTAAAAAGGAATTAGAACTGTAATTGTCTTTAGTTATATGAGAGAGGAGACCCTACTGAGTCGAATGATGTCATACATTGTACTGACTACAAATCCCATGTAGCATTATCCTAACGCATAAATCACGTTGTAAGAGGCAGAGAGAGCAACAGTTCTCTCAGCAAGTTATTGCTAGCATGATGTTTGATAAACAGTAAAAAATAGGCAAGGATAGAAATTTCTTTTTTTTCACATTTACTCAAACTTGGTAACGGCACAAAACTGGGAGTACATTTTCTGAAGTCTTGAGATGCGTGTAGACACTAGACTATTCTTTAGTACCAGAAATGACAGTAATTATACATCCTGTTGAATAGTTGTGCATCTGCATTTACAGATGTAGAATTACTGGTGAGCATCACCCTTTGGTAAGATTAGGTATTTAGTGCTGCTTTAGGCCACTTAGACAGTACTAGCACCTCAATTAGCATTGGTTTCCAGATGAGATTTTGCGCTGTGTACAGCTGTACAAACCGGGAAAATCAAAAGGTTTTCTTTCGGGTTATCTTTTGGAAAGTTTTAACCCTCAAGGGGGGGGATTTAAAAAAAATTGACAGAAAAAAGGCAAAAGACCTGATTAAAAAAACTCTGTCTTGCAACATAAACTAAAGTCAGTATAAGCTCATACCTCAATGGAAACAAACAAGGATTCTATAAATCGGATGACTCACTGTAGTTTTCATGTTTATTACTGAACATTTGACTAAAGCAAGGGGAAAGGTGACTAATTCTGAATGTTTACATGTTGATGTGATGTTAATTTATTATGACCTATCCAGCCATGGAGTGACAATGTGTTGTGACAACTTCTCCGTTTTCTTTAAGCACGACTTTTTCCAAGTGTCTGATTAGACCTCTTAGAATGACCTAGAAACATTAGATAAAAAGTAGAATTTACAATTTAATATTTACGATTGCCCAGGTAGCTTGTAGCCTGACGCCAGTGATACATTCATGTAACATTACGTTAGTGATGGAACTGCAGTAACGAGTGAATCACATTTTTTCACCCAGACAAAAACAAAACAGAATTCATTCAGTGCTACTTTGGACTCAAAATTACTGATCCAACCAAACAAAAAGTAGTTATACGCCTCCAGACTCTTGTACACCTTCATTTGGCTAGAGGTGTAGTTGGAGGTCTGGTGGACAAGGTCATTTGTAATGTGGACGGCCTCTACACCCGGAATGTCCCACAATAAGTCCGAAAACACATTTCCTCATTGTGTATGGATCATTTTTGATATGTTTGATATAATTTATTATCCTGAGACACTTTTCTCAGTGTTGCCCAAGCAGCAGTTTGTAGCATTAAGAGATTAAGAGGAACTGGTTCTGAATGTTCTGCAGTTGTTCGGTGTGATCAGAATCAGAATCAGAATCAGGCTTTATTGGCCAAGTATGCTCACACATACAAGGAATTTGTTTTTGGTTACACAGATGCTTGCAGTGCACGAAAAATATAGTAAAGGCACGAAAAATACAGTAAAGAAACATTTGTAACATTTAGCATGTGTAATTTATATATTTTTTAATATATGTGGCGAAATCGAAACAACAGAACATATTTTCTTTTTCTTTTAACCTATCAAAAGATTATGGGAATCTCTGCACAACCTCTTGACTAGTAAAAACATAAACGTAGTCCCCTTCTCATCACAAACTGCTCTGTATGGATTTATATCTGAAAACAAAAGATTTGAATATATTATTAATAACATCATTATCATTTTAAAATTTTATATTCGTAAGTGCAGATTTAGTAAATCAATGCCGTTATGATCTGTACTTAAACAGGAAATCGATCTTTTAAATCTTTCATTGGACAAAATTCAAAAACCAAAAGCAAAAACTCTGTCATATCACCTCTCTAATTTAACTCAGCCCTCTCTCGATGCAAGTTAAATAATAATATGACCTTTTGTTATTTATAATTTCTGTTTTTTTTCTTATTTTATATTGTATTTTTACTTTTTTGAATTATAATTTTGATGTTATCGATGTTTGTAGTTATAAACCTCTTTATTTTGTATTTTGTATTATTTAGCAATTTATATATTTAAATGTAGTGCATAATCTAAATGGACAGCATGAAAGAAAAATGTAAAGAAAGTGTTTGGAGGTATGGTTGTTGATAATTCATCCTGTATATGTTGTATCAATCGAGTTTGTTATTGTTGTTGTTCTAAATAAAGTTAAAAAAAAATAATTAAAAAAAAAGAATTTTGTATATTTATTAAATTGCATGCTGCATTACTCAAACAGGTGCCAATGGTCTTGAATGTGCACCTTTAAGTGCTCTGAGGGCATGCATGTGTTGCTTTTAGTATGATAAGAGGAGAGCATAATAAGCCAGCCAGACAGTATTGTTTGAATGTCTGGAACTTTGATTAGCATGTACTTTAGCAGTCTAAAGTAAATATAAGCTAATAACCTGGAAAAAGTTGTATTCTGTTGATCGGATGACTCATGCTAGTTTTCATGTTCACTACTGAACATTTGACTAAAGTAAGGGGAAAGGTGGCTTCATTTTGAATGTTTACATGTTTTTTGATGTTCATTTATCATGACTTATCCAGTTATGCAATCACAATGTGCCGTGACAACTTCTCCATTTTGTTTAACCACCACTCACATTTTCAAAGTGTCTGATTAGACCTCTTAGAATGACCTAGCAACATTAGATAAAAAAATAGAATTTACAATTTAGTATTTACGATTATCCAGGTAGCTTGTAGCCCAAAACTTGCATGTAACGTTACATAAGTGATGAAACACCAATGTAAAGAGTGAAGCACATTTATTCACCCGTGCAAAAACAAAATCTGATGACAAATACCCAAAAACAGTGTGTACAGATCGTATCTGATATGTTTTTGTAATTTTTTAGAATACCCGGTATGTGGAGGTTCAAACAAACACTATTGTTTACACGCTTTCATTCATTACCAATGACCATTCTGGGACTTCCTGCCTCCCATCTGAATTCCACACGTCATCAGAATCAGATGACTGCAAACTACTTACTGCTCAACCTTTTGTATGCACCTAATGGGCCATTTGGTCTCCCACTGTAACACAAATCACAGTAGCGAAAATGCAGCTCCATGAATGCTGTACAGTATACCCAGCCCAGCTTAACCCTGTAAGACCCAAATATTGAAACAAATGAAAACATGTTTTTTACCCCCACCAGATATTGTTTTAGGAGGCATCCGATGTAGAAATTAAAGACTTTTCAAATGTTTGTTTTTTAGTAAGTTCTTAGGTAAATTTTGCACTGTTGGACAACGATGGGAGCAAAATTCCTGAGTTTTTACTCACTGTGTCTGGACAGATATACTGTACAGAACATTTAAGTATTCATTTGCATGGTTGAAAACTTACTTATTCCCATAACAGTATATACATAATGAGTAATATTTGCAACAATCATAGTTTTGTGAACAAGCACTTTTTCATAAAATAAAAAAAATATTAACAAATTATTCCTTAACTTACACTGTGGTTTCAATTAAGTCTGTGTTCAATAGCAGCGATACGACCTAAAAAACATCTTTTTATCTTTAAGCACAGATTAATTTTGCATTTGCTACATACAGTATTGTGTTTGTATAGCCATTACTGCAACATCTGAGGGGATCAACTGGGTGAAAACACCACCAGAGTCACCAGACTTGAACCCCATTGAGCTTGTCTGGCACTCCATGAAAGACTTTATTGGGAAATAGGAAAAGTCAGGCACAAAACTGAAGGAATATTTTAGTACAAAGATTGATTGTAACTGTAATTGTTTGTAGTCCCTACTGAGGAGGCGTAGAGGAGTCAGGAGGCATATAATTACTGTGTGTGGTTGGGAAAGCACTGAATGACTGCCATTGTGTGTTTTTCCAGGTGAATAAATGTGGTTCACTCTTTACATTGCTGTTTCATCACTAATGTAAGTACCTGGGTCGTTGTAAACTCAAAATTGTAAATACTAGTTTCTTCCTAATGTTGCTCATTCTTAGAGGTCTAATCAGATACTTGGCAAAGGTCATGGTTAAAGAAAAGGGAGAAGTTGTAAAAGCACATTGTGACTTCATGGCTGGATAACTCATAATAAATTAACATCACATCAACATGTAAACATTCAAAATTAAGCCACCTTTCCACTTGCTTTAGTCAAATGTTCAGTAGTGAACATGAAAACTATCGTGAGTCATCCGATCTTAGGAATACCAGTTTGTTTCCATTGAGGGCTAGCTTACACTGGCTTTAGTTTACAGTATGTGGTAAGACAGAGGTTGTTTTTTTTACTTCGTCTGCCGCCGTTTTTTGGTCAGTTGTTTTAATTTTTCCCCTTTGTGGGTTACAACTTTCGGAACCCAAGAGAACACTTTTTGATTTTCCCAGTTTCTACAGACGTACACAGCTCAAAACTCAGTCATTTTCCTGTTGTTATCCTGCCAGTAGACCACTCCCCCACCCATCTGCAAACCACCTAAAGGACCAGAAACAACAATAAGTATACATCCTGTTGAATAGTTGTGAATCTCCATTTACAGAGAAAGAATTACTGGTGAGGATCACCCTTTGGGAAGATCATTGCAGGTAATTGGAGTGCTGCTTTAGGGGCCAGCTAGCCCGTTTAAGCACCTCAATTAGCATTGGTTTGCAGATGAGGTCACGACAGCAGATGGGGGGGGGGGGAAACACCTCCATTAGCATTCTCATTACTCAATAAAATACTATTTTTACAACTTAGAATACAAATATAAATTTTTCATTTCAAAACCAACATACAATCTCTCACAGAAATAAGTCATTTATGCTGGCATTACGTCTGGGTTTTTATGTACAGCTACTTTACAAAACAATACAATGTCTCACAAATATGTTTAACAAACCAATTTTAAAACCTAGAATGCAAATAGTAATTGTGAAGTTCAAAACATTGTCATAATATTATTTAGGCTTCTGACCCACATGAACCGAGAACTCTCAGGAGATTATTTACAATGATCTTTATTTTAGAAGATAAGGGAAAGGGGAGGACAGCGGGGGCGGCGGTAAACGGCAGGGAGCTGGAAAACGTTTACGACGTGGGAGATCGGAAACCTTGGTGTGGAGTGAACAGTCGTTGCCAGGGAGGAGTGAGTGGTGAGTCTCTTTCAGCGGTGATGGTTAAGCAGTTGTCCAGTGGGTGTGTGCAGCTGATGGAGCTATGCTGGAGCAGGCAGACCGAGCTGAGCCAAGAGGAGTGTGGAGAGCAGATGGACATGAGCAACCAGAGGGGACCTTGAGATGGGTTTGAGTTCTGGAAATGACAGTAACCTGAGGTGAGCACAACAGAGGTTAGAGGCGTGGGAAAAAACAAAGTAGCAAATAAAAACTCAACAAAGAAAAGGGCAACAGGGGACAAAACGAAAAACATTCAAAATACTTGCAGCACTAGCCTCCAGCTCGAAGAAGAGCTTCACTGCCCGCTCCACATTCATCAATCGCCTCATTGTTTTATCTCACAAAACCAACCAAACACTAACCCAAGACACTAAACTAGACCACTACACACTAACTAAACACTTAAAATTCACCAAATATCATAAATCACTGAAATCTCAAAATTTAAGATCGCTCCTGTCTCTCTCTAAGTCACCGCCATCAATCCCACAAATTTCCCTTTGCTCAAAGCAACCAAATGCCGCAGTTTGCGATTATGATTTTTGATTGATTAACGTGATGCATCTTTCCACCAATAGGACAGGGATTTGTTGTGGGGGTTTTTTTTTCTTGTTTTTTTCTTTTTTCATCTGTGAAAAGCTCATTTTTCCGGTGTCTATGAGACGTGCACACAAACACACACAGAACGTCACTAAAATATTCACTAAACAAATCTGGTGTAAATACTTGGCATATCAACATGATTTAAAAACTGATGCATAGTCTGAGGTCCCCACTTTCTACACAAGTCCGCACTTCGCACCCCAATGCGATGACGTAGCTTACACACCCACAGAGACCTGTTATTACCGGACTGGACAGCCAGAGAGATTTACATTCGGCTACATTAAAAATAAGCAGCTTATTTAAAGCGCCATATATTGGTTATATGAGCTACAACACAGTCATGATCTAGTCTGCCCTTAACTTCAAAATGAAGTTTGAGAAATCCCTGATTCTTCATTTTCATACCCAAATGTCTTTCTACATCACATAGTGTGTCTTGTTGTTTGTTTAGGAATAGATCTGTACATTAAAACGTTCTAGCAAACTAAGATGGTTCTTTAAAACTCACTTGAGTTTTGAGTTTGAGGATAATCTGAAACCGATTTTATTACCTCCTCTAAGACTTGTCAATGTTGAAATGTCAGTAGAACCTACTTTGTTTCCTAGTGTAAGACAATTACGAGTGTCTGAATTTATTAACCGAAAAAAGGATATGCAAATAAAGCTTCAAATGTATATGCTTTGGCTGATCCTTTGGCTTATTTCATGTTGAGAAATACCTGCTTCTTGCTGAATAATTAGTGCCGCTAATATTGATCTCTAGTTTGTGAGACGGTCTTTTGCATACAGCACAGAAGCTTTTTACAAGGTTGGACCCTACGGTGTGAGGGATCTTTGACCAAGTCTTCTAGCTCTTTGTCATGGTTGTGATGATTCTGGCAACTAGACTGGGCTCTACCACGCCCACTCATCAACGATCATAGTTTTCACTTGTTTCTGTAACTATATAACTAAGCCTGTATTGCAAAAAAAGAAAACATTTATTTTAACCTTGATATAAATCTTTATCAGGAGGCTCAGTATGCAGGACACAGCTTCACACCTTACATCCCTGTCATGAGGGTTTCTTTGATTTTAACTTTTTAAGATATCTCCCCTTTTAAAAATATATGATATCATAGATTAAACAAAAAGGTTTTCCTACTCCTTCTAAATAATCCTAATACAGTCCAACATAAATTCTCTCCTGTTTCAATTCATGGTGTACATGGCTTCAAATGCTTCCATTTTTAGTAGCTTTCTCCTTTCAGTCTAGTTCTCATCAAATCAAATGGATGACTGGAGTGAGCTCTTGCTTCAGTTCAATATTTTGCTTATCTGGTATGTTTTATCACAGAACATACACTGATTTAAGTAACAAGATCAGAATGTTTACCAAGTTTTACAACATCCTGTACCTAAAAATGGTACGCAAAAAATTTGTTATCCAGTTTTTGACAATTTCCACACACCTGATGGATGATGCAATGGAGATGTGGCTAAATAACAATACATGGTGTATGCTAAAGAATGAAAGGAAATGGATGATTGCACATCATTTATCGCCTAGTGCAGTCAGACTGTTTGCAATTTAAAACAAAGCTGCAGGCTGCTGTCTCTAAATTTGTAACATAGATACAATCATATATGTTCAACTTCCTTTTTTTACTTTATTTTATTTATTTACTGCAAACACAGGCCAGTTTGCAAACTAAATTAGTTTTGACAGTTCAAGAATAAATCGTTTCATATTTATCCTCATCTTTTATCTTTGACCCCTGTGGCAGCTTATTGATAGAGGCCTTAAATAAACCTGAAACTTCCATGAAGAGCTTGAGGGTAAATTATTTAGCTAAAATATTATTAAAAACACTGTTGTCCCAATTTAAACATTTTATTCTATTCAATAAGCAATACACAACATATATAAAGATCCAAAGCAATCAAAAATGCTCACGGTGACTTGCAATGTTTATACCCCTTTTAATTTTTCCAGTTTTTCAGAGGCTTTAGATATTTGTTTTATAACTACGTAAAGTAGAAGGATAAATAAAATTGCATTTTTTTTAACCCTTTGCTTTTATAACAACACCAACAAATAAATACATTCCAGTAACACCAAAAGCCTTCAAACGACATCTAATTTCTAAATAATCATCCCTTGTGTAATCCTAAACACCACCTACACATCACTGTAAAATATGGCAAACCTGGTAACATCTGCCTTGGTTCAAAACCCCCAGGGAAGCTGTTTAGAGTTGATTTTATAAGGAGTCCCAACAAATATAAAAGTCAAAGCTCATTTTGCTGCAGTTCTATCTACCCTAAACATGTTTCCTAATGAATGCTTCCAATAACTAAATTCCTCCCCCTATATACGGTACAGCTGGCTTTGTTTTTTGTGTTAAGCCTTGTTTCTCTCCTGGACAAAGACACGGATACAGCTACTGCTTCTACTTCCGCTACCTATATGTGCAGTTTTATAAATATTTACCATATATTGTACTTTTGCCTCAGAGTTTATATGTTTAGCTGTGTTTGTACCCAAGATAAAGTCACTACAAGAGTGTGTGACCATGAATTGTGTACTTCTTCTTTTCTGTAAAAAGTACTTCTGGACCAGCACATATTTGCCTTTTATGTCTGTGTTCTGTCATTCCAGGTTACATGTAGCAAACCTCTGATGGTCCTTGGAGTTTTTGTACCATAACAGGACATCGTTTGTGAACTTGTGGTATAATAATAACCTGAAATGAAGATTAGATTGTCAGGCTGAGTCCGGTTTCAGTGCAGTTTTTCAGATTGAAAAAAATGCAGGAAGTAGACAGAAAATATTTCCACTCTGAGAAGACTATGTATTCAGCTCAGAAATTAATGTAAGGTTTATTCCATCCAGTCCAATGCCTATTCACCAAACAGAAATCTAATCCAAAATATGCTAAATCCCCTGTACAAAATGTTACTCAACAGTTAGCACGTAGTAATATCTGTATTCACGGGAAATCTGTTACAAAGAAGGACTTAAAATTAAAAGTGAAAGAATTTTATATTCATAATAGGCAATTGCTACTTTTGGCTGGTTCATTTGCAGTAATATCCTACAATGTATGCTTTTCTTTCCTGCTTCAAATAGACATTTCTGTTCATATAAGATTAGGATGAGGAGCAAAAATAAAAATGTATCCTAAATGGATATCAATAATGGGAAAGTTCCAAAGGTTCACTTGATCACATCTCAGATTCATTACTTTTTATAAATACCAAAATGGTTACAATTTATAAAAACTATATTCCGCAAGCCAGGGCGTAATGTTCAGGCTTTTAATGGAATCTGGCAAAATGAGACTTGAAAATAGATGTTCACACACACTGTTGACCAGGACTAAAGCATTTGATCTGTAGTATATAGTATAAACTTTTCATTTAACTTTGAAATTAAGGAGCGTTTAATTTGTTGAAAGTCAATAGTCAAGAAAGTTGAAGTTAAAACACCAAAGTGGCTTTGAAGCATGAATACGTAATGGACAGCCTGTATCAGGTGTTTCCTTTACAAAGTCTGAATTTCCAAACTATGTTTTTTTCTAGAATATAAAACATGGAATACAGTTCTAATTATAACACAGGCCGGAGGCTTAAACTACCCATCACCTTTCATAATCATGTAGCTGCCATAATATCTGGGGGGCATTCAGCCACAGCCTTGTTAGAATGATATTAAAGCATTTAATAACTTTACCCTAGGGGGAGTGGAGATTTGCAAGTAAAAAGAAACTGTAATCGCATACATGATACCTTTTAGGCAAGCTGGTAAGATTTAACAGCTCTGAATTAATTTGATTACGAAACAATCTCCAGCTTTAGCTTTTTAAAGAATTATTCAAGGTTATATAAAAATCTTCTACTTGTGTCTACGTGTGAAAGGTGTCAACACACTAAATATTTTTCATTCAGACTTTCTTTCAACAGGACTGTCCTTCCCTGAATGAGGACATTGTTTTAAAAGAGGCAATTTCATGCAATGTCATTGAGCGGTATGTCAAAAAAATTACTACAACAATCTAATCCAGGCACTTTTGAGATCCCATTACGTTGTTGAGTTGCCCTTGTTCCTGCGATCAGAATTTCAGAGCAGAGTGTTATTATTTGTAGAGGCAAGCGGCGGTTTATGTTGAAGCATCAGTCCACAGTTGGTTTGCAGTGTCCCATTAGCCACCTGTCATCTCGTGGCTTCAAACACTTCTCATCATTCTGTGTGCAATAGTGCTCAATGGATATTGTATATTTAAAAGAAATGCCTGCATTGTCAAGTGCAGGCAAATTATGTAACATAATTTTTATATTTTACTTCAATTTAGAGTGCAGATTAATAAAAGTGTGATGGCCTTTGATTAGCTGAGATAAAACAAATTGAGGCATGTGAAGTTTTACAGAAAGAGTATCAGAAGTATCTTTTATATAAATCCGTAATAAAAATATTTATTAAGGTAATTCCCAGGACATTTTTTTTGGTGCATATGTTCTTGTTTGCTAGCTTGATTCAATCAAATGTTACCTCCCCATTGCCCTTATTGATCTGGACTCTGTGAATATGACACGCTGAAGTTCATAATGTTAAAGAAGTTACCGTATATCAAGGTGACTTTGGAATATGGCATTGTTAGTAATCCCAGGTGGGCTATATTCAAAACAGGTGATATAGAGTTTTTGTTTGTTTTTAATTAAAATAGGATGTGGTTTATATAGCATGCTTTGCAGTTGCAAGGGAAAAATGCTTTTGTGGTGTGATTGGGAGATGGTGATCCATCTATTCTTTGTATCAATGATTCAGACGGTTAGGAGGAGTACAATGATGAGGCTATTGTTTTCTTGGCACACTTTGGACTAGTATTTTTGAGGATAATGACCAGTCCTTTTTCAAAACATTATGTCACTCTTCTGGTCACTACTTTCAGCAGAAAAATGCAGGAAAATGTTCTGTGTTCTGAAGCTGAAATATTCTCTAACTGTCATCTTTAACTTCTGAAACAGCTGTGTGAAGCCATCGTGTCATTATAGATCTCTGGGAAATGTTTATTGCATATTTTTAGGGCAGCTCTGATGGCAAAATCTAAATCCAAACTTAAAACCTTTGTACATTAGATTTATAGGCCTGTAGTTGCACCTTTTACAGTAAAAACTTGAAACATATTTGTTTTTGTGCCAAAATGTTAGCAGTCTATTGGCCTATTACTATGGAATCCGTGGAATGACGTTTTAGCACTGCTTTTTAACTGTGCTAAAAAAAATCGTGTTTTTACTTATAGTTTTTTTTAAAGAGAATCTTCAAAGACAATAAAGCGGAAAAGGAGCACAGCATCCATTTAATAACTGCAGCATATGTAGGGCCTCAGAATCTGATCAATGGCTGTGACTGTTGGCTCTGACCACCAGCCAATAACTCTACTGTGAGAAGCATTTATAACTCACAGCAAAGTGGGATTAATGAAGTCAGAACAACGGCAGTCACTCATCAGTGTCCATTGACCACTGCAAATTTCAAGTGACCGGTCACACTTCTCATTTTTTTCCACGGGAGGCATCATTAGAATCTCTAAACTCTGGGGGCTTAGCTCACACGAGTCATATTTTTATGGAAGAAATTAATGGGCTATTATATGCCAGTCCCTTGAATACAACAGTTAACACTACATGAAATAAGTACACTCTTAGTTTTTATTTATTTCTTTTTTTTTCCTTGAGGCTGCACATTAATGTAGAGGTTGGCCCTGACTTCTGAAAGCAAGGTCTTAAATTTAAACTTAAGAGCTTGCTTTTAAAGACTGTTTTTTAAGGCATCTCAGTATAAAGTTTAGTTCCGTATTCTATGCCTGTATTAAAACTTTTGTTTATCTGATCAATACAGTACATGATGGGTAGATTATTAGTGGTTGGTTTTTTTGATAACATATGATGTGATGGTGTTGTCCGGAGAGAAGTTTGAACAATGGTGTAATTGCCATCTGGCTCTCAGGATGACTTTTAGAATAAACTTATATGATCAATGTAAAAAGCTATTTTTTGTTCACATACTAAAATGTATGTTCATAAATTAGGGATACACCGATACCGACACTGGTATCGGGTATTGGCCCGATACCAGGCTTCAAGTACTCTACTTGTACTCATAAAATTGCCACCGACACCGACCACCCGCAGTGCAACTATTAGGCCTGGGTGGGCCTTATTGCTTGATCTCTGTTCCACCAGGTCCGCCGGCACAGAGCCACCTGAAGAAGCAACAACCACAAGCGTGTGCGCACAAATAGCAGTTAAGCGCGCCCGCTCAAAGGTGCACGGACACGCGCTCAACTCCGACAAACCGCCCGCTCGCGCAGCCCACTTGGCGGCCGCTCCCGCAACTCTACGCTGTATTCAAAAGAGCCGCACTCCTAGCTAATGAAAGACATGCCTTTTTCATCCAATTAAATAATTCCTTCCAAATACACAAAGTTGATTCATACTCTCAGACTCACTAACATTTCAGCAGAGCCGCGAGCGCAGACACAGAGCCGTGCGCGAGCTGAGCGGGCGAGCGAGCAGTTTGTCAGAGTTGAGAGCAAGCTTGAGGAGCACACACACGCCCACAACCATTGCTCCCCCAGACAGATCCGCGCCCGCAAATCTGGCGGCACAAAAACCACGTCACACTGAGTCGCTGTCCTCAGTACCGCAAAAAAGCATTTCAGTTTTTCACAATTTAGTTAAATTTGCGTTTGTTCTGTACGTTTGCACATAAAAGGGAATGTTGTTCAAATAACAATATCTGTGGAAAAAGTAAAAAAATCCAAAGTAACTGTGTAATGGCGTAAGTACTCGGTATCGGTGAGTACTCAAATGGAAGTACTCGTACACTACTCATTTTGGAAAAAAGTGGTATCGCTGCATCCCTATTCAAAATATAATGGCACTGTACTTGAATAATTTCTAAAAAAAAGTGCAGTCACTCAGTACGTCATTGTTGTGTCTTTTATTTGGACAAGGTGCTCCTTATTTTGTTACAGGTTGTCTCTTTATAGCTTTGTCAGCAGAAGGCAGCGTGAAGTATTACAGGTTTCTGATAAACGGCTTAGCAGACTTTAGACAGATAAGATTCAGTGAACCAACAGCAAAAGAATTCCCATATCCTCACTGTGAACGCTTTACGCTTTACCTCAAGCACCTTGGATTCATCAGCCCTTCAGTCTTCCTTTTGACTTTCAGGACTTATTTCAGAGTCTAATGCAAAATGTGCTTTTATCTAAAAACAAGACATTAAACCACTATTTAAAGTCACCATTTGATCCTTGTTTTGCTAAACCCAGGTAAGACAATTGAGGCTCTAACTCCTTATTCAGTTCTGGCCTTCTGAAAAAAAAAAACACAAAAATATTTAACAGTCTTTGCTTAGCACTTTCTAAGGGGTGTGGACATCACATGTTTTCCTTGTATTTAGATTTTTACTTACCATGCTAAGAAAAATCAGTTTTAACAACTAGCTTCCTATGCAATGACAATTTCCTTAGTTTGACAAGCTCAAAGCATCATTGGAAGGCTCTTGAAAATATTGCGTTGCCTGCTTGCCAGAGAGCTGTATTTAAGGGCAGATAAGCAAGTGAATGGCATGAACTTGATTAGACTGCAGAGCAGTAGCGCACTGTTGGATCAGATGAGCTGGAGCAGGAGAGCAAAGGAGAAAAACAAAGCAGGCAGATGGGTTGGAATCATAACAGGTTGAGGCTCTTTGTGTCTGGGGGGGGGG
>JAVLVB010000546.1:4127249-4164376 GCA_032876305.1 Orestias chungarensis | reverse complement strand
TTGTTGTTTTAGTTCCGTCTCCGCGCCCTTTGATTACGTCTCGCCCGCGCCCTTTGATTACGTCTCGCGTTGTTCCGTTGCCGGTTGTCTGTTGTTCCCTGTGTGGTTCCTTTCGTGTTCTGTTAACTTCCCTTCCCTCAATAAATTTATTATCGCTCAACTCCACCTCTGCTCGAGTCATTAAAAACCCTTTCTGACACAGACAAAACTGCAGAATACTTTATGAGATAGGATTTGTTAAATAGAAATCTGAAGGCTAAACATTGTAATGGACAAAAATAAAATCCATGCATACATCAGAGTATACTCATTCATTATTTTATATAAATATTTTTGTTTTTTCTTCAACCACAAAAAGTGATTAATTAAATCTAAAAAACTGCAAATAAGAATTTTACAAATTAAGAATTGATCCTTTATAGATTCTTTATATTTTTGTCTTTTGTCAATGTTTATTGTCCACTGAAAAAGAAGGATTAAATTAGGTCTCTGATTTTTATTTATTTTTGAATCTAAAATCTTATAAGAACCATCTGTTTTTGACCCTCTATGTACAACTCAATTTGACTCTTTATAATAGTTTATCATAGAAGTCCCAGGGATTAGTTTTTTGTATTAGTATAACTGGGAACAGTTTGTGTTTCTGTAAAGGTCTGATCACTGTATTTTCTCAGTTATTGCAACTTTTACAGGCACTAGAACTCTATAGAACCCCTTGTAAAAAACACAAATCTCACTTTATGTTCTTCTTGTGTGCAAGATTTTAACATGAATGGCATGTCAAAAGTCATGCCACTGCACCCCAGTCAGATATAATTCCCAGGTTAGACTAGGTCTCTTTTTAAAGTTTTTTTTCAGCCATTTAGACATGGACTCTTCAATGTTCTTCAGATTAATGTCCTGCTTCATAAAATCACAAAATAATAACTTGATCTTCTTCTTTAGGATATTCTGGTAAATAACAAAATTATTGGTTCCTTCAATCACGGTAGTTCATCAAGGTATTGAATAAGCAAAGCAGCCTCAAATCATCAGACTACTAACTCATGTGTAAAAATCAGTAAAATGCTATTTTTTTAAATGTCCTAGTTTTATGACAGATTATAATTGGCTCCCCTTGACAAATTTTTAATCCATTTTTAAGGTAACCATAGTACACTGCTCATGCCTTCAAAGGTCCTCCCTATCAAAGGATAGGAATTAATCTTTCCACATAGAACCAGGTTGGTTAGGTAGCCTCTGTCTTTAAATGATAATTGTAATATATTGGTATGAATTTACTTTATACATTTCTGACCACCTGTCCAATGTATTGATAATTATATGTAAAAGAAGACATAATGTTTACCTTTTGAAATGTAGATGGTAAGGTTTCAGCCTTCCTTACCTTGGCCATGTGTCTGAGCACTGAACAACTTGTACCATTATGCACTCCAGGTGGTTTGCAGTTATTTGAAAAAACAGAAAGATATTGACTTCCTGGTAGCTTCTTAAATCACTGGCATTTTATTGGTATACCTCCTTTGCCCACCCATCTCTCATTATATTTATATGCATCACCTACTATGCTTATTTCTATCCAGTTTAGTCAGAAACGAGTTAAACAATTAAGCTTAAAAATGATGATGATGATATTGTTAAATTATATACTCGCCTAATAATGATGCAGACATTGTAAAATTTCATTCCAGATTAGATTTAAAGATGTACTCTTCCCTTACATTCCTACAATTGAATTGGATGGCTGTGATTACACTTGATTGAGCCTTTACTGAAATACCACGACTGCCACTTATTTTAAAACTGAATATTCAAATGCTTTTTTATGTATAGAAAAAATTCCTTGCTTTCCATATTTCTCTATGTGCCAGTCATTCTCTTTTTGAGGTATGTTCCTTTGATGAGATAAGAGATTGTGTGGGTGGACACATGCAAAACTGAAGAAAGAGAGCAGGATGCACATTCAAAGCATGTTAGCTTTGTGTAGAGTGACAACACAGTGGAAGCAACATCAAAGACAAACCTTTCTCTACAGGTATAATAAAGACGTCTGACATGTGCTTCCATGACCTGTGTTCTAAGATGTCTCTAACTTTCTGCAGTCAACAACCAGTTTCAAAATCCCCAAAGACCTTTCAGTGGCATGAAGTCAACTCCCTTACCTTCTGTCCTAGAAATATCTGCCTATTGCTGATTTTAAAATCCTCAAGAGGCAGAAGAACTATCATGTGCTGAATATAAAAACAAAAAAGATCCATTGTTGTGCCATTAAAACAGTATTGGACAAGTACCAAATTGCGTTAAAGCCCTTTTTTCTCAAAAAAAAAAGGTCATGATATCTAAATTATTATTTTGCTGCTACATTACACATACCCTTACACACATAACTGCTAGAATGGTCCTTATGAAATCATTTAAATCACATTACAACAATAGCATCGACAACGAGGCCACAAGACATTCGGTAAGAAAATGACTCTGTATGACAAGGCGGATGTCTGGAACAATGAGCAGGAGCAAATCTGCCACTGGAGTTTTTACACCTGCTTAGCTAACAGATGGGGACGCTCTCGCCAATGACAAATATCTTTGAGTTCACTCATTTGTATTCCTTATATAGCTCCATGCTCAGCTATCACGCTCTATTATTTTTCCACAAGACCTTGAATTATCCGCTTTACCTTTCAAATTCTAAGAAGCAGTGTATGTTCTTTTATTCAAGCTTCCTTTCTGCTGAGGAAAAAGTATGTGTATCTTTCATAAAGTATGAATACGGAAGAGGATTAAGGCCACTGGGGGAAAATAATAATAATAATTCTGACTTTAATCTCAGAATTCTTACTTTTTTCTCAGAATTCTGACTTTAATCTCAGAATTCTGACTTTTTTCTCAGAATTCGGACTTTTTTCTCAGAATTCTGACTTTTTTGACTTTAAGGCAGATGGGCAAAAAGGGGAGAGGGCAGTTGCAGTAGTGCTGCAGTGAGTGGTGGAGGAAATCTACAATTTGACTTAAAAGTCATAGGCTCATCTTTAGCTTCTTCTATGTATTTTGCTATAAATTAAATATTTACATTTAGCTTGGCTTTCACTAACCCAATTAAAGACTGGTCAGGTAACGTAATTGAGAAACATGTTTAACTTAACATAATGATATTTAAACACAAGGTAAAGATTGAACACCAAATATGAAATAGAATTTGAATTCAAGACAGCTACACATCTGCTGAACACTATTTATTTGCTTTTTTAACATTTCAATTGAACCAGTTTTAAGTTATACATTTCATATATGCAAATGATCTCATACACTTGATGGGATGCAAACTAGGTACATGTGGGCACTCTTCTGTCTCAGAGGTGAAAGGATGCAAAAAATGCAAGTAAAATGTTTAATCTGGGTTATAATTGCATGAGGGATGTCAGATAAAGGGTTATGTATCAAACTGCTCACAGAATTCTGACTTTAATCTCAGAATTATGACTCTAATCTCAGAATTCTGAGAAAAAAGTCAGAATTCTGAGATTAAAGTCAGAATTCTGAGATTAAAGTCAGAATTATTATAATTTTTTTCCAAGTGGCCCTAATCCTCTTCCGTATATGAAAGAAGAGCCGACCATGTAACATTTTGTTTACAGTGCATACCATTCAGCTTAATGTTATTCCACCAAGAGTATCAAAACTTTGCAGCTGCCTATTAAGGAATTTATAATGTTTAGTAACCGTTCAATATTACAGCAGTAAACATGTAACAAAAGGTTAATTTAGTAACATATCTACAAGGAAACTGACCACATTTATCACAATTATGTTAAAATCAGTTAACCATATATGACAACTACCATAACCAGTGTAAGGTACTGAATTTAAATTGTAGCCAAAAGAATAAATGTAGTAGAAAATGTTAGTATTATCAGTTGTGATCTGGGGTCAAAAGCAACTTACCAATGGAGCTAACATCTCTAAGCTACTGTAGGGAAGCTACAGTAAAGAAAAATGACGTTATTGTCCAAAAACAAAAAAAAATTCATGCACTTTAAAAACTGAAAACTTATTTTAGATTAATTACATTCTCCATAGATTCCCAATATGGTTCCAGAAGGTCCAGTTTGGTGGTAAATAAAATCAAGTAATATTATGGTCATTTGATCATTTTTGCTTCATTTATCAGCAAGGGGGGGTACCAAGACCTGCTGGAAAACAAAATCTCTAAAGCTTTACAGGAGAAGGAAGGATTAAAAAGTAAACATTTTGTGATAGATGACAACACAGTTGACCAACACTAACAAATTACACAGCTAACTCAATCAAATCATTATATTGTAAAGATTCCACATCGTACTTCACCCAGATTTGATTATGTACTCCTCTAGTCTTTCTCCAGACTCTGGGACCTTGATTTCCAAATAAAATCCATACTTTACCTTCATCTGACAAGAGGAGTTTAGGACCACTAAACAAGAGTTCACTCAGTTCAGTGGCAATCTTGTCAAGGTTGCATTTATCCCTAATACTTGTTCACCTTTTGTAACATTTTTTATTTATTTATTAAATTTATTAAAGCATATGACTATGCTTTAATAAATTGCTCAATACAGAACTATTTTCTTTTGCAATGGCTTATTGTGGTGTATCTTCCTTGTGGAGGATCAAAATGATATTATATATTATTATAACCCCATCTTGTGATCATATTTGGGTTTTCTTACCTCACCTGCCTGACTCATTTGTGACTTATATGAGTGTTTGTATAATGGGCTGCAGGGAAGAATAAAGGCTGCATTCTAAGAGATTAACAAGTAATACTTGGTGTTGCCTTCTCTATTTAGATTGCGGGTTTCAAGTTTAACCTACAGTAATTGGCTTCTTCACTCATCTCTCAAGCCATCTATCTTCTTCATACAAAAGAACTGAGAACCATTACCAGGATCATGAATCCTCACCAACATGATTTTACACCAATCACACATTGCTTATGACTGCAGTGTGAGTACATGGTTGAGTTTATGTGTTAAATTACAGTCTGTGGACTCACTCCTTTTAACTTCAGGCCAAATGATGACTAATTTCAGAGCAATTTCAGGGTAAGTTAGTTGGTGTTATCAAAGTGCACAGACCTGGCGGAGGCTATTTTCCTCGACCACTTTGGATGACAAAATTTTACACCCTTTTCATATCAAATTATTACATGTGTCAAACTTTAGAAATTGGATTTTAATCAGTCTCTCATGCTTGGGAATCTTTTTAAACACCTGAAATACATTTGGGGCAAAAAACACTGTTAAGAAAAATTTATTCAATTTACATTCAGTTTACTTGTCAACAGTCATACAATCAGTTAAAAACTGGCAATTTTCATATGGTTAAATTAATTAAATTAAACCTCAGATGAAATTATTTGAATCAGTTATTTAACATATGAAACAGTTTAAGATAACACCCATAGAAATTCCAGCTGGAGATTCCATTAATAATGAAGTGCCCTTGTCTTCAGGCCAAGTTGTGGAGAGGCAGCTGTGGGAGAAATTGTGTTTGAAATAAATATCTGGGTGTTCTAACACATAAATCCTGCAGGCATGAACCAAACAAAAAACATGTTTAAAAGGAATATGTTAGGATCTTTGTGTATGTGAGTGTGTAGGTGTTTATTGGAGAGCAACCATCACTGCCGCTTGCAAACTGGCCACAATCAGCTCATTACTGGCTGTGGAATTTAAGGAACTGGCAGACAAGACTTTGTTGTTTGATGCTTAACCCTACATACAAATTTTTTTCTGTGCAACCAACTATTAAACCGTTTACTTGACTCATTGGTCCGTACAAAGTTATTGCTGTTCTCTACCCCTTCAGACTCACTGGCAGTCTCAAGATCTATCCAGTCATCCAAGCCTTTTTGATAGAAGTTGCCCTGTCCAGCTCATCCATTAAACTTAAAAGGCAGACCTCAGTCATTGGATACTTATTTATCGTATTCTTTAAATAAACATTTTTAAGAACCACATGTAGTTCTGAAAAATACCTAAAATCATGACAAAATATACTGTAACTGACTGTTTTTGGTTTGTCTCTTAATTGTTCCTGTGCTTAAGGCTGTTTAAAGTCATTATTCCTGGACAGCTTTTGGCTTACCCCGTTTTAAAGCTCTCTTGCATGTCTGAGAGATGTCACTGCTGATGAACTGTGGATTTTGGAGATTTAATTTAACCCTTTAATGATAATCTATCGGTATTATTTTAGTTTTTAAGGTAAAATTATTTAAATAAAAATATTTTAAATATTTGGTGATGGGAACTGCAATAAAACGTAACAAGTCAGCTGGCAGCTTTTCATTTATATTGAGGGCCTTGTTGGTCCTGTATTGCATCATGAATGTCAGTTGCTATACCTTACCATGAATGAACAACTAGGGGTCAACTCAATGTCACTGAAAGCAGAGATATGAGTGAGACAAGACCAGCAGATCTAGCACTGTCATCCTTACCTTGTTAGGGGAACCATAATGGTTTCATCCAAAGTTACTTTTTTTTTTGTTTGTTTGTTTGTTTTTTCATTATGTGCTGCATGTTCCACTGTACTTAATATTTAATTATGGTATGTTCTCTTAAATGTTAGAGATTAACCAAACACCCCTTTTAAACATCAGCATTTTTCTGGCTGAAATTTGAATGTGACACTCAAATTAGTTGTGCTCATTGCATGGATCAAGCTTTAAACATTTTAAAACATCATGTAATATGTAATATACTATATACTATATGCCAGGGGTACTCAAATAGAAATGATGAGGGGCCACTTTTTTTTTCAGTGACTCAAGTGGCCATTTATTGGGGCAGTGTATGATAACATATCATAACAATATAACAAATGTATAACATTTATAACATAATTTATAACATAGCATTTCCTTTTTATTAAAAACAAAAATATTACCTAAAATAAAAATATAATTTTAATTTGGGCATATATTAAAATTAGGGATGCACCGATACCGACATTGGTATCGGGTATCGGCCCTATACCAGGCTTCAAGTACTCTACTCGTACTCATAAAATTGCCACCGAAACCACAGCACCGATACCACCCACGGTGCAACTATTGGACCTTGGTGGGCCTTAGTGATTTAGATCACTGTGACAACAGGTCTGCCGGCACAGAGTCACCTGAAGGAGCAACAACCGCAAGCGTGTGCGAATAGCAGGTAATAGCAGCGCGCCCGCTCAAAGGTGCCCGGACACACGCTCAACTCCGATAAACCGCCCGCTTGCCCAGCTCACTGCGTTCGCGCAGCTCACTCCGCATCCGTGCTCGGAACTCTACATTATATACAAATGAGCCGCGCTCCCAACTAATGAAAGACTGGCCTTTATCATCCAATTCAATAATTCCTTCCAAATACACAAAGTTGATTCATACTCTCAGACTCACTAACATTTCAGCAGAGCCGAGAGCGCAGACACAGGGCCGAGCGCGAGCTGAGCGGGCGAGCGAGCAGTTTGTCAGAGTTGAGCGCGAGCCTGAGGAACCCATGAGCGAGATTCACACACGCCCACAACCATTGCTCCCCTAGACAGCTCCACGCCCGCAAATCTGGCAGCACAAAAACCACGTTACACTGAGTCGCTGTCCTCAGTACCGCAAAAAAGCATTTCAGTTTTTCACAATTTAGTTAAATTTGCGTTTATACTGTACGTTTGCACATAATAGGGAATGTTGTTCAAATAACAATATCTGTGGAAAAAGTAAAAAAAATCCAAAGTAACTATATGTGTAATGGCGTAAGTACTCGGTATCGGTATCGGTGAGTACTCAAATTCAAGTACTCATACACTACTCATTTTGGAAAAAAGTGGTATCGTTGCATAAAATAAATAACTAAATAAACCAAACACAACCCTGCTCAAGATCCAAAAAGTAGCCTTCAGGCAGCCCATTTCTTGTGCTTTGTTTAACAAACTATGCCTCTCAAGAACTATTACACATTTCTCACATGTCCCCTTTAATGGGTGAAATGAGCTCTTGTTTGACCAATGTTTCAAACCTGGGCTTAAATGTTGTTATTGCCAGGCAGACACACTGATGCATGTGCTCGTTAGTTTGGCGACTCCGGTATTGATTTTTAATTATGTTCATATTTGAAATCGCAGATTCACATCTGTATGTGGAGCCGAACATTGTAAGGATGTGCACTTTCTGTCCACTCTGGTTGGAACTGCCGGTTTTTGCTGTCCAGTTTTAGTTTTGGAGCAAATGTTGAGCATGCTATTACTGCTCCGTTCGGTAAACGTGTGGCTGCTGCTGAGAGTGACTTTCTAGAGTTTGGGAGGGCTGTAGTGCTGTCTGTTTATCGTTGTCATGGAGGCAACCCCCAGCCTCTTATTGAGATCGTGGGCAGCGCGATTGAAAATTTTTGTGTTTTTTATAATAAATAAAACACTTTGCAAAACAGCTCGTGGGGTGGGGTAATGGATACCCAAAGGGCCACAAAAGGCCCGTGGGCCGCTATTTGAGTATGCGGGCTATATGCTCTACATAATGTACTAGCAGAAAAAGGAATAGCAAAGTGGCTGCTATAGTCACCAGAAAAATCTGTGCAGAATACAAACTGGACACTCCCAGGTCATAGAGGGAATCACCTCACCAAGGTTGTTGTGAATGACTGAGCTAAGATTCTGTGGACCTTCAAATAGACAAAAAGGTAATGGCCAACCAACCAGACATTGTGATAATTGACATGGGTAAGAGGATAGCTGTTGTGATAATTTTGGGTAGAACAAATTATGGAAGTATCCAGACAAAGGAACACGAGAATCTGGAGAAATATAATAAATAATATTTGAGTGCTTCAGGATTTTCCATCTGTGTGAGCAAAAAGTGTTTAGTTATATTCAACTCAAAACTGTATATCACTCAGCTTTTGCTCTCCATCCCTGCAAGGGAACACTAATGTAAGATACATCTGTGAACTACTTCAAGGTTGACACCAATATGTGTGCAAACATTCTTGCTACCCACTCCATTTCACATGGTCACTGCTTCAAACGGGTTACAGTGAGACAGGACCAAGCCAGCATCTATCTGCATCAGCAGCTAGCCTACTTTACTTACGCTGTCCTGTCATGTGGGTCAGGCTCAATGCCTAAATAATTCTCTTATCTATTTGTATTTTGTCTATCTGAAATTAACACAAAGGAATATAAAGGCTTCAAGTTGAATTATGAAAAAGCTCATTAATAGTTGTTTTCCTGGAATTGTTCATGAACAGAAAGCCTGTAAGAACATCACACCAATTCAAAATCTACAAGGAATTTCATTTGATAACCAACTAGCTAAATGTTTTGCATTATTTATCCCTTCAGAGGGTATGTATATGTCTAAAAACCTATTTTAAGTAGTATTGTCTAAGTACTGCAAGTCTTTTTTTGTTGCTGCTCAGTACAAAGGGTCTTTCCCCCTCCTTCTACTAGAATAACTACAACAAAAGTTAATAATGCTCTTTCTGTGGTTTTGTGTATCTGGGTACACACATTTTAGTTTATTTAAGTTTGATGATGCAGAAAACCTTTAAAAAGGATGAATCATCATCAATCATACAGTAATGTATATGACAGAACAGTCCAATTTTATCATCTCTATTTTTGGCCATTTTTACATAAAATGTGTTCTTCGGTTTAACATTTAAGTCATTTGATTTAGGGCTCCATTCTTTTCTTTTAAACTTGTGGTAGAACAAGGGTCCAGTGAGTCATTTGTTTTCATATAGTTTACTGAGACACCAGTTTGTTCTGATTTTTTAAATGTCACAAGCATGTTTGTTTTGCAATATCTCAAGTATATTCACATGCTTTAAATAACCTTCAGCTGAAACAGGACATGCAGTGGCACTAATATAACAATCCTTTTCAAAATGTGGTCTGTCACACAAATTAATATCAAGCTGCTGTATGATTAAGCTCATTTATCTGGTGAAGTAAGTGTAAGACGTTATTACTAACTTAATTATGAAAGTGTGGGCTTTCAGTTTGACACCACTAATGTATTTTTGAGACTTTTATGTTGAAGTAAGAAAGGAAGTAATTATAAAACATTTCTTTGATGGACCCAGCTCAGGAAGATTTCTCAGTATGCCTCCAACCAAGTATACTATAAACGTAGAAAAGATATGGATTCAAATCACTGGGCCTAAGTCTAACATACATAATCTTTTAACTTCTTGAATACGTTTTTTTTTGAGAACATCAAATTTAACACGACAAAGCTTTAACTGCTTTGAATCATTCAATTTCAATTTAATGTATGTTATAATTGAACACCAGCAAATAGCATATCAAGCAGTATTGAATTGCATGGCTTCACAAGGTGCATTTTGTTAAGAATATTTCAGGTAAGGTAATGAAAGATTTTCTAATCAATGGGTTTTCTGCAAATAATTAGGGGTCAAATTGCATAGAAAAAATTTTAATTGATGAATCTGAGAATACTGATGCACAAATAGTCAGTGGTCCACTGATTTGTTTTTTTCTTGTTAGCTGGATTTATTGTTACTCCCCTATGGTTTATGGATTTTAGAATAGATAATTCTTTAGAACAATTAGTTTAATGTGTTAAAGCTCTATTAAAGGGACTAAGCAAAGTCTAAATAGTTTTTTTCTAGGGCAAAAAAACAACAAGGTACCACAATTGTGTAATACAGCATACATCAGCTCCACCTCGTCTGTTTGTATCATTACTGATAAAATACAACCTCTATTTGCAGCTTAATTTTCTTGCAACTTGCCATTACTTTCGGATCCACCATATGCATTAGTATTCCTGCACACTGATGGCCTATTGTGCTCAATTGCTGAACAAATTGCTCAATCAGTTGGCTGCAGATTGAATTTGTTCATGTCAGTGTGTGGTGTAAATATCCTGCTGTCACCTTTTAAACAAAGTAACTGCAATCATAGATAGCACATACATTTAAAAAGGGGACATTGCATTTGTATTATATGAGAAGAAAAGGTACTGATACGTAATAGTATAAAAACTTGTGCAGTATGCTTCCTCTATATTTCTGGTCATTCTTTGAGTGTTAGGCTATGGTGTTATTTTTAGCTGCAACTGTATTTCAGGTGCACAAATAATAGCATCATCTGTACAGTTCCAACTCAATAGCCTACAAATCTGTCAAACATTGTTGTCCCTGCAGTTTGGCATCTGAAGCACACAACACTCCTTCTGCTACTGCGAACTGAACACATTGAGAAAACACAACTTGAGGCGTCTTTATCTGCTGACGACAGTCAAACACATCTTTGGCATAGAACAACAGACACAATCATGGATTTGACATTTCTCAGCACGCTGTCATACTCCCCCACACCAACAAAAACTCCTATCGACGCCCGAGAGGGCCCCCTGTGGCTCTTTGTTGTCTAACACTCTGCAAGTTCAGATGCCTTTGAGAAGACAAAAGAGGGGGCCTCTCTGTGGTTGATCAATGGTTATTTTATTTAAAGTGTCAATCTCAGTGTACATATAATAGCGCTAAGTATAGTCTGCAGAAAGGGTTTGTCCCTTGGCTGTTTAAAGTGTCAGAGGTGTAATTCAAATGACAGAGTTTGTCAGAGGCCACTGGCAGAAGAGAATACTGATGATAAAGTGACCTATAAGTGTAGTTCTGAGAGTATAATCTGATGTAAGGTGAATGTAAATACACATGATTACAGTCTTTTTGGCAGCTGAAGGTGAAAAATCGCCTTTGCAGAACTTTACTGTGCTTATAGTAACATTAGCGAAATGTACAAGGAAACAATTTTAAACCTCAGATGATTTAAGCAACTTTTTCAAGGAATCAAGGAATCAAGGTGGTTTTGAGGTGAAGTCATCATTAAAAACGTATATATATACCTAAATTAACATTAACAACTAACATTGATATTTATATACTGTAACATTGATTAATAAGCTAATCTGGCTAGCAGCTTTGAGTTTGACATTAACATAACAACTGCTCAGGATACCATGTTTGCTGATAACTAAGGGTCGCAGATTTGGGAATATTGTAAGTATTGCAGACTAGTTGAGCTTTCACATGGGACAGTGCAAGGATCTAGTTTCCCTTTTCCTCCAACAAGGCCACCTTATACACCTTTCAGTGCAGGCACAGGTAGCCACAGCGTTGCACATGTTGCTTGCATGTTTTTTGGCTACAAACACGCATATAAAAACAAGAAGTTTTAAAATACTATTATCATAATGAAAAATAACAATACTATTAAAAAGTAAAATTCAGCTATTTTCCTCAACTACCTAGATTTTCATTCTACGGAAACTTTGGCTTTAACCTGAACTGAAACCAGTCTATCTTCACCAGCTTCATCATTATCAATTTTCTTATATTGCAATCCATATCTGCTAAGCACCATATGCTTATCAGACTCATTGTTTTCTGTAGGACCCTTCACATGCTGGATAAGAAAATCAGTTAACACCTTAAATTATTTATTTTTTCTTGTGATTAATGTAAGATTTACTTAAATTAGCTACTGTTGATAGATTTAAGACCTGACTATTGACCTTTACCCTTCTAAACTGCTAGAATAAAAGTAACAATTTTAATTAATAATATGTAATACACCCATAACTCCTTTTTTCGTGACTTAAAATAAATAAAAGTTTGAAAAAAAATCTAAAACTTTAATGATTTAGAGTTTTACATAATTGACTTTTTATGTTAAAAATCTGTGAGTGATGGCTAAATGTTTTGTTAATATCCATAAACTGTACTAATCCTGTGTGGGAATCACAACAACAGCTTAACCGTTGAGGGCTACAGAGATAAAGGAGTAAATCCATTCATCGACAGCACATTCATCTGTTAATGCTTACAAATATTTGTAACTTTGATCTAATTTATGGATTAGCTCCACATAAATAAAAGTCCAAAGCCCTTTTACCCTTGAGTACTCACTAAGATGGATGCAGCACTATCGAAATCTAGGTGGGCTGTTATCAAATATCACACAGCAATGCATAACAGAGAAATTTAAAATGTTTTCACTGAGAAATTTTACTTCACTCACTTGTGCCTGTGGTCCCGTCTAGGACATAGGCCGCCAAGGACTGTCCCGAGCCTGGTTAAAAAAAGAGGAGGGTAGGGCGTGGGGATAGCTACTCCACCCTGTAAAAACCCTTCTAGCTACAGAAACGCCAACTGAGAAATTTACAAAAACATATTATTGGCAGAAAAGTCAAATTAATTTGGGGCTTTATATTAGGGATTTTGAGGATTGCCTTCTAAAATAAAAACATCAAATAAAGGTTTGGGTACACAAGTATAATGCTCGATTAGTTCTGTTTACAAAGCAGTTATTATATCTCACATGCAACCTTGATATTATTTGGTAATCCTAAGCAACTTGCCCTTTGATCACACAATTTTTGAGGCCAAAAAGATTCTTCTGTCACAATTGATTTTAATTTGACCTTTTTTTTATATATATTGGTGTAGATATGTTAATATGGACATTTTTAAGGGTATTTAGGCATTGTCTACAAGTTTTTTAACTACATTTAATTGTGTCCCAGTGATTGACTGGCTACAGTCCAATTATTTCTGGGTACGATGATCGATGAATGCTCTGGACTTTGAGAAGGTCATTCAACATGCTAAATGCTACTGTGCTTTAACAATTTTAAATCCAGTTTTGATCAATCTTAATCTACTTCAAAATCCTACCGCCATTGTGCTTAAGAGCTCATTGGTGTTTGGTTTAAATGATTCACGTTGAATCTTCTAAATACTTTTTGTTCATTGCAGCCAAACAGCTCAACTTTAGATTCACTTAACTATAAATGGTTTTGTTTTTTGTTTTTTTATGCAGAGGGTTTTTGAGTTCTGTCTGTCGGTAATTCCAGTTTGGCTCAAAACCCCTTTGGTGGTCAGTGGAACTGTTGTTCTAGCAATCTTCAGTTCAATGCAAGTTTGAGCTTTGGTCATTATTTCTGAAAATACAAACCAATGTCCTCTTATCTGATGCTATTAAATGGATACAGCAGGCCTATTTATGTTCCTCCAATTACCCTTACCTCATCTCTGTTAAAATTCAATTTTTGGAAATTTTTAAAAAGAGGAGGTGTTAAATTTTTACCGAAAGTTATTAAGAAAAACCTTGATAACTACAAACAAAAATGGTCATTGTACAGGTTGTTAAACAATATTTAAGCAAATGTAATTGGGAGTGTGCATTTATATTAAAGCCTGGATAAAATCCATGATAAATCTAAACTTCAGACTTCTTATGTTTAGTCAGTTATTGAACCTTTTGATTTTTTTTTTTATAATAGTGTAGCTGGAAAGAAATTAATTACACAATTCAGCTTTTACCTTTGTTGCCCCAAAAATTTTTCCATGAAATACCTCTAAATAAGAATTTGCTTTACAAATGCAAGGAAAATATGACCTGAGCCCGGCTCACTGCTGTTATCATGTGTATCGCTCTTTATCACACAGCCCCTCGGTAGCCTACAGACAGATTTCCCAGATTTCTCTGTAAAAGAATCCAGACATTTTCAACAAGAACTTGCTGTGCCGGGTAGTGATGGTAAATGCAGATATGCAGAAGAATCACAATCTCATTCCTTCACCTATTTAAGTCATAATGCAAACAGCATACAAAGTCAGTTATGTATTTACACAAAGATTACTTGTAAAAGAGAATAGGTTATGCAAGTATTGGTACAGGGTATAAATTATTAATCTAACAACCTGATAATAAAGCAGTAACTATGGAAAAGCTAACGCTAAAACAGAACTGAAACTTTTAATGAAATTTCGACTTTGGTTTAGACTCAACAGAAAAGAGAGAATTGTTATAGGAGTACTAATTAGAAAAAAGGGTGCTGCAATATTTTGCATACTTTGTCAAATTACTGTGTACCCTGCTGTATGTTCTTCCTAATTTATAAAGCTGTGAGTCCCAGTTGTAATTCATAATTTTATTTTCATGTTGTGAAAAAGAACACAACGCCCACCGGGGCGTACTGATCCAGTCTATTCTTTTTCTCTTTGCCTCGACTTTTTTTTCCGTAATCCATTAATTTTAAATCCACTCTAAATGAAATCACTGATGTGTCTCAGCAGCTGTCTGAACTCGACTCTTCCCAATAGGAGTCACGAAGCCCAGTGCAGCAGGAGGGTTAAGGAAACCAGATTTTAGGGCTAGGGTTAAATTCAGTTGACATCTTAGTAAGAGAAACAGGCCAAGATACAGCAGATGTGAAACCAGTACCAGTATGAAAGTGGAGATATAAATGATTAATTTCATTCAAAAAAGGAAACTCCTGCAGTCAAGCAAAAACATTGGGAGCAGCGCATTAAAATGTTCAGTTCTTTATCTACAGTAGAAATACTGGTGCCTAATCATTTTTTAATCACCTCTGGAAACAAAACTGATTTAATTGGACCTAAACAAGAAGATAATCCTAATCAAACCAAAGCATGTAGAATTAAAAATATGAACAAAAATGTCTGCTTTAACTGGAGCCAAAGTTATAACACTGTAGTTCAGAGGTCTAAAACCATGCGAACCCTTGGTCCCTTTACCATGACTTCTTCTTAACTATGAACACAACTAATAAAGACACAAGTAGACACGTTTTATTTAAGCTGCAACAGGATGGCTGATTTTAAAACCATATATTTCAATAACTGATTAAGACTCAGGGTCTTAGCTTTTGCAGCTTTTCAAATATTTTTTTTACAGTGGATCAGTGGATAAACGTATTTAATGGACTTCCAAGGTTATTGACACATTCCCTATCCAATAATGGTAAATTTTATTTCCTTGTGCTGAAATATATCCATGTTACAAAATAAAATAAAAAAACCTTACTTTCAGTTGTAAGATATATGAGGAGTTCCTTGTAGGTACAACCTTTTTTTCAACTCATTATAACCCTATCGTAATTGGACTAGGCCCAAGATATTCTCTTTCCCTCTTTCTGATTGTATAGACATGTTGTAATCCCTTGCCTGAAAGGCACTTTGGCAAGCATTTTAAATGTCTGCAGTTGAATGGATAATTTTAAGTCTTTTAAGACCTTTTTCAATCCTCGAGCTGCAACTTAAGTCTTCAATGAAGACTTTTGATCTTTTGATCTTATCATGATTATCATTCTCACTTCAAGTTACGAGCACGCCATTATAAATCCTGGAGATTAGTGCAAACCACCCTAAAAATGTTAATAAACAAAGTTTTAATCATCTGCCTATGATGTGATATGTCTATGTGTCATTTTAGACGTTTTAAGTGGGATAAAATTGGTGGTTTTCCTAACTTTTGTTTTAACCTAAGATTCACAAGAAAAATCCCCAAAAAATTTTCAACCATTTTAATGGTTTGATTTTTTACTCAAAAACCTGCTTTAGTCTGTACTAATTTTCTGCCATAACATACATTAGATTAATTAGTTATATAAATTTGAGTGCTTTATCTGTTGAGGACTGTTGCTTATCTTGCAAATCTTCTCAAATTGCAGTAGTATAACGGCTGCCCTAGACCAAACCTCGATTGTAATGAAATTCCGCCACAGCTTGACAAACTGACCTCTCTTGCTTCCGACGGCTGTCGTGCAGAATCTTGTCAGGTCAGAATCACTCTGTCTGAGCAAGGACTTTTTAAATCTGCTAGTCGGCACACATCTTCTTCTGTTTGTCTCTCTTTGTCTTAGGCCTTTTTTGTGGTTCTCTGGATTCATAGATATGTGCATAAAATGTAGGTCAGCGTACACCTGCATCCTACACATAAAGTAAACACATACCTCAATGGTTCTAATAGCAAAGCACACCTAAAAAAAGACAAGAATCTTGTTTCTTGGGGATAACTTTTCTTCATAGGTGAAAGCAATCAATATCTGACTGGTGTATGTTAAAAATAATTTTCCCCTAAAATCAATAACTGGTGTTGCTATAAACTTTGTAATAATGTGCTTCAACCATTTTTTTAATCAAAGTTAAGAAATTACACCCTACTATTCATATAGCAACGTAGGAGGATGTTCAAGTATCAAAAGTCGATTTAAGGTCATGCTGCTGTCCCAAAAGGCATGTGGTGGTTGTGGAGGAAATGAAAGTGACAGAGTTAGTAATTCATGAATCCTCATTCCAGTGGTAAGTAAACAATCCAGGTCAGCAAGAGGGCAGGTAGAGCCAGAAAAGATCCAGCATTAGTGGGACAGTAATCAGGTTCCAGGTATATGAGGTTCAGCCCATCAACCATTCAAAGTCTATGACAGCAATAGTGACAGACAATCTTACGCTAAGCTAGGGCAAGGCAATAGTTTATACAGCAGCACAGGCGACAAAAAACAGCTGGAAGATAAAGGAACAGTTATTTTTCACAGCAGTTTTTTTTTTATATATTTTTTTATAAATTGTGATTTTGTTGGGAGAACGTCTGTCAACATCATATCATCTAATTTATTTGGAAAGTTAGGAAAACTTTCAAAAGACAGATAGGTTCAGGTAGGCTGGAGTTAGAGGAGTGGCACGACGGTCAGGCGGAGAGTCCAGGCGGAACTTGCTAGCAGACGGAGGTTATGCGTTCACGCCCAGTCGGAGAATCCAGGCGGAGTGGCCTACTCTATCCGCCGGATCGTGGACTCCCGTCGGCGGGGTCGTGGCTGGCAGTACCTAGTCGATTGGGAGGGCTACGGTCCAGAGGATCGCTCCAGGGTCCCTGGTTCCTTTATTTTAGATCCTTCCCTCATCTCGGATCACCGCTCCTCGCTCCCCTCCTGTTCGTCTAGGCCGCCAGGTGGCGACCGTTGAGGGGGGGTACTGTTGTTTTCCGGGGTCCTTTGCTGTTTGTTCTTTGCTGTCGCCACTCACCATTCAGCCACCAGATAGCGTCAGACTCACCTTTCCCGGAGTTGTGTGCTGTCGTCCTGCACACCTGAGTCCTATCGGTTCATCAGGCAGTGAGTACAAGAGGAGCTGACGGCCAGTACTTCGACGCCTGAGTGTTAGCCAGTAACGGTACCTCTGAGCCTCCTACAGTTAGTCTCTGTTTTTCCCGTCGATCTTATCGCATAGTGATTGTTCCTATTATTTCCTGTTGTCAGGTTTTACCTCCGTCAGTGGCACAAAAATAAAATTATGACTGTATGTTTTCAAGGGACAAAATGACTATTCAAAAAGTCTAGTGCTAGTCTGGTTTATCCATTCTAAAACCAATTTAAATATGTACTTTAGAAAGTTAGAAAACCTAGCTGTGCTAAAGTTTTATTGATCTTTCTAGATATGAAAGACCCTCTGAAAAACATATCAACCCAGGTAAACAGCAAATCATAACTTCAAACATGCAGGAATACTAATTTCACAATCCAAACTTAAATGAGTTTAACATTAAAAAAGGGAAAGATGTTGACTAAGACAAAAGTATGTGTTCTAAAATAACTACCTTCAAGCACAGCAGAGATTCGCAGCTGTCTACAACTTAATACGGAAGGTTTGAACAAGTTTATTGATGATCGACCAGAAATTCTGTGTAGGAGAGACATGAACAGGTTAGGGCAATTTAAGATGCTCAGAAAAACCTAGCATGACAAACTGTGTGCTAGCTCAAAAGATCCGCAAATCTGTACTGGAGGATTTTGAGATACTTGAGACAAAAAAATAAAAAGTCCAGAATCCAAAGTCCAGAATCCAAATGACTAGACAGGGAGACAGTAGGGAGTCACGCATTACTAGACAATCCCAAAAAAATAATCCAAATCACAAACGCAGAGAGGAAAAAGTCAGCGGCAGGTCAAAAAAAGTCCAGATCAAATCTCAAGAATGCTTTCAAATCATAAGGAAATTGCTGTAAGTCTGAGAGAGTTCAGCAGATCTGGGTACTGCAAAAAAACAGATCAACTTCATAGACAGCAGAACAGATTTATACAATGGAGGTAATCAGAGGGTAAATGGTGCATCCAACTGTTACACTACATGCACAAGCTAAGAGTCTTTGGAGACTGGTTCCATGGTCTGGAAACAAGACTGAGCAATATGACACTTTACAAATGGTCAGGCATCGTAGTGGATATCATGTTAAAGGTCCGTGTTGCTCCAGCGGTAGCGGTGCAGGGAACGAAAGAATAGTTATATCTCCAAACTCCTTAATGTCATTTCACATCAACAGCTGTGTGATCTCACAGTACAGAGGTCCCAAACACACAACACAAAAAACAAACGGGCTAACATTAAGCTTCTGATATTGAGACCATGCCTATTTTGTTTCAGTTTACTTTTCCTGTTTTTGTCAAGTTATAAAGGGATTTGTCTGCATGAACTCGACTTAGTCATTATATTCATTTGACCCTTTTTTCTCTTTTGTTGAATCAAAAATAGGTTGGAAACTTCAAAGAGAAAACAAACAGAATGTAGCTTCACTGTTAACCATAGTCACACATGCAACAATGTTTACCTCTCTGTCTTAAATTAGATACTAGCGAAATAAACAAATTAAGGATTATCAATTTTATAACACAAATTTCAATCGAACTCCTAATATCCTTCCTTAATAGAACTTTAGTGTGTAGAATTAAGCAATATGCATACCAATAGTGTATCTGTGATTGAGTCCACTGACTCAAACTGCACCCAGGGCAGACAGACAAAAGGTCACCCAGGTGCTCACCCAAGGTTAATCACCCTAGTGCTTCTTGCTGTAAGCTCTCTCCCTAAACACCAAGTGAGCACTTGGGCCCTCTATTGCTCTCTGCTGCTTTCTAACACATTCAATACACCAAATAATCAATCACCAAATCCCAGAGCTAAAAATGTAATACAAACAGCATATAATGCACAACCGTTTTATTGACGTACAGAAAACAGTAACAAACATGGGACATGTCAGTAGCACCTATCTTTATTAACTCTTTCTGCTTTTCACAGTTGTAGCTACATGGATTTATTGGGTGGGAATTAAGAGGGTGGCTGTCAAAGTGACAAAAACACCTAATGCTTGTATAGGTAAGTTAAACATGTTAAAAAATATATAAAATCACATCCATAGCTAAAACTGCTAGCACAGCCTTCTGTTGCCTTCATAAATCAAGCCTGTTATAATGCTAATGCACTGCATTACTACTGCTGCTGACAGGAATCCTATTATTAAAGATGTACAAGACGATGACAGCTCCCAACTTCATTTTATCTGCACCCTTACTTAAGGCACTTATGTGTGAAGACAGGGCAGTGAAAATTCTGCAAAGCAAGGACCTGCTGCTTTGAGTCAAGCACTATCCCCAGGGAGAGATATCACCAAAGCAGATGGAGAAACAGTGGCTGTTGAAGCATGGCCAAAGATTTTACAATCATATGTATAAAGATTAAAATTTGAGTACAGTCAGTGCACAAAATCTGATCTCATTTCCATGACGCTATAGCTGATACTTGAACACTACTCTAAAACAGGGATCTTGTGAGGAATACACAGAGCATGGCTGACATCTGTACATGTCAAGATCTCGTAAAATGCCTTTAATGTAAGGATTGTTTGCATGTTCAGTTTACTGGAAAACACAAGATCCCACATGTCATTAGACTTTACCCGCTGCTTGACTTTCGAGGAATTGCTAGCACATCTCAACACTGACATGGGACATACAGTAAGAATTTATTAATGCAATAACGTCCCACTCCCATCCCTTTACATATTGATGCTCACATTATTCGGTCTATATATATCCAAAAATTAGAAATACAGACATTATATCAAGTTTCAACTTTTTTGTTGGCCAATGTCATAGCTCTCAAATCAATGAACACAAAATCCACTGCTGGAAAACCATACAATAAAAATCTGTTGGTATGCAGGTGACCATCTCTAGCACACATCGGGCGAGAGTGGCAGGGGTACACCCTGGACAGGTTGTCAGTCCATCACGGAGACAACAGGACACCACCACCTAAGGACAATTTAGACTACCCAATCAGTCATGTCTTTTTTTTTCTTTTTTTTTACTGTGGGAGGAAGGCAGAGTACCCGGAGAGAACCCTTGCATGCACAGGGAGAAGATGCAAACTCCTTGCAGAAAGACCCAAGATGGAATCAAACCCACAGCCTTTTTGCTGAAAGGCCAACTGGAGCACAGTGCAATTAAACATTAAATTGTAAAAAAACAGCTTTTAGCCAGGTATTAAATAGAATATTCTTTTTGCGTTTATTCCTGTAGTAAATGTTTTTGATTGTCTGTTTGATAATAATCTAATTGTAAATGTCATATTTTCATGACATGAATCCTGATGCAAAAAAGAAAAAAATAGATTAAAAACTAAACTATGTACCTTTTAACTGTTACCAATGCACTTGCACATGTATGTCCTCTCTGTCTGCCACTATAAAGACCTTGGGACTGATTAAATGCTACAAGCACCTAGACAGTAACCTGCTTTTGTTTGTACTAGTGCTATTTATATTAAGCTTGACATCATTTCGGGTGAGTTGTAAAGTAGTTAAGAGCTATGTATCTTGTCACTATTGAAAGACACTAATCTTTCAATTAGACCACCATTCATTCTCCATCATCACGGTAGCTGAATAAGAAACTAATGTTTCCATATACCAGCCTTCAGACACAGCTAGGATAACAAAGTAGAGAGGCGACATATGTTCACATACGTTTTGCACATTAGGTTTTGCATGTATTCAGGTTTAAAATAACAATGTATTTATCTGGTGCATTTGCATGTCAAACCAAAATTCATAAACAGATAATTTTTCAAAAAAACATACAAGTGCAGTTACACCCCTAGGTTTAACCAATTCATCCTGTAAAAGCACATTGAATCATATTATTTTGCAGTTTCATACGTCACATTTAGTTAAAACTACTCATCGTCTGTCCCAATGTCATGAAACTTAGTATTTGTGTTAATGAAACAATAAAACATTTTTTGTGGGGTTTTTTTTACAACTTGCAAATTACTTATTAACTATCGGCTTTGATTTTCTAAGGGAAAACTTGGCTGTACACACAATAATTGGCATTTCAGTTCTTGGAATGCCAGTAGCAGACGAGTCTTTGAAGGCAAAATGCTTTGAAATTAACCAACTGTTCCATCTAAACTGAACAGGTGTGTAGAAACAACTGAGCTTTGTTTGGCAGTTGTGTTTATTTAAAGTAATTATCATAATTTAAATATAATACCAACACTTTAAATGTGTTTAACATCCTCTGGTTGGGAGACCTTTTTTGTGCCATATTGCTTCAGGCTTAGTCATAGTCTGATCAAAGCATGCATGCTGATACAATATATTTAATCTTTTTGTGATGTAAAACAGCGAAGGTGGTGCAGTGCAGACTGAACAAGTACCAAGTGTCATCTGCTGAACTGGCAGTTTCTCCTATCATTTATCTGTCTTTTGATTTATGCTTTCAGTACACTGCTGCACTCTGGGTCTTATCTTTTATCCAAACCATCTCACAGACTTCCAAGTGGCTGAACATCTCCAGTGTTTCAAGTAATCACAAGATAGTCATCTAAATGCTTTCACAGAGATGATAGCTATTCACTGGATTCACTCTTACATGCACTGACTGCCCCCCCTGACTTCTATTAATGAATATCATTGTGCTTACCATTAGACAGTCAGAATGTGTTTCTTTCAGCTATGCCAGAACAATAAGGATTGTTCTAATGGAATTATTCAGTCATGCTTGCCTCCAGTATATGTGGCTTTTGTAATACTAGCTCTACTTAAATAATGTGATAAATTAAACTAAATAATACATTCTAATATTTTGTGATGCACATATACTTTTTATTTTGTGTGTGTATATGCATTTATGTTTAAGTCCTGCTAGACAGGAACCTTTGCCCCAGTTTCAAATCTTTTGTGGCCTTAATCTTCATACACATTTCCATCAATGTTCTTTAGGGTCATTTTCTTTTCTAAACAATGCATCCCCACAGGATTATAGACTATACTGCCATCAACATACCTTACAGTCTATCAGGGAGATGTGAACAGCATGTTGTGTATACTGCAACACAGTGTATTGCATGTAAAAAGTTAGGTATGGGGGGCTGTTGTTGAACTTTTTATGTCTTACTATTAATTTCTTCGTTTTTGCTTCCATTTTTTAAAGAAATATTTGTTGAGTGCACAAATAATAGATGTCAATATCTTCAATCTGAGCTAGAGATTGCTGCAGCAAAATTTACCTTAGGTCTCTCAAATTCTTCTCCTATTAATGGTCTTATTGCTCGACCTGTTAGCTTAAGACAATAGTTATATTGTGCCATGTACATTATACACACAGCTATCATAACTGTTTGTTGTTGTGTTCATGAACACTAAAGTGCTGCAAACTAAAAACCCTGGTAATTGTGTGCTGTGAGGCGGCTAATTTCTCAGGCTGCACAATGTTTTGGCTTCATGCTGGAAACGCTTTATGAGGTCAGCGGCAGTTAACAACATGAAGAAGAAGCGGGTTAAGCGTTACTAGCTGTTACTTAATCCTTGTCTCGATCGTACGGATCATTGTATGGAAAAGCTGGGTGTGTGAAAGTATAGCATCCTTCCTGCAGTTCTGTAGTCAACAACTGCTTGTTGCTACGAACAAGAAAGTGAGATATTATCACTGTCTCTTGGCCAAAACCAGAACCACTTTAATCTACAGAGCCCAGTTTTTTGAGAAGATGGATGTAGCAGAAGTCAGCTCCTATGCTCTACCTGTCTCATCCCTGCTTCTTCTTCTTTAGCAAGTGAAACTCCTCTTCAGCACTTGCCAGTCATCTTGATGAGGCATCTATCTTGATGAAGTGCATCGCCCGAGGCAGAACTCAGCCGCTATCTGTAAAGCCAGCTTGGGAGTATCTGTTAGACAAGCCAAGATCTATGTTGCAGTTCACCAAAGGCCACTCAGTATGAATCCACGTTGTGACTGTCTTGATTTTTGCATTTCTAGATTGATTTCCCATTAGACAGCAAATAATGTTAATGTTCTAACCTTTTTTTTCACCCAAGCTTAGACAATATGCTAAGCAGTTTGACTTTTTATAAAGTCTGCCTTATCTGAAACCATTAAAACTGTTTTCAATGCAAAATTAAAGTTAACATGGAGAGCTGTCATTTTATATGAAATGATGCTCACATCAAGCAATTAAGGTGTGCATTAACGCTTAGATGCAAATTCTAAACTTCACTGTAAATGCATTAATCACTGTACAAATGTAATAGCTCATATAAACAACACTAATGGGGACTTATGGATGCACAGTGGATAAAGCATAGAATACATAAAATGCATTTTAAAATAAGATTAAAATATGAAGCATAAGTTGTTGTATTTTATCAAAGAAATAATAGCTCATCCATGGCCATTTTTCAGTTAGGCAGGATTTATGAGGTGAGGAGAATCTAAGAGATGAGAGTGCAGTCAGAAAGAAGGTAAATGAACATTGAATGATGAATGTTTTGTATTGCCTAAAGCATTTTCACGGTGTAATCAGAAATCCCAAAATGCATTATACAACCTCTACTTAAAGAGCTTCAGCTGTTGTATTGCCTGATTGATGAGAGTTGCACAGGGAAAACAAATCGCTTCAGCAAGGCGTTGTTATATGACTGCGCTGATATTGGTTGTGACTGACATATTGCCACAGCCTAAATTATTTTGTACCTGACTTGTAAGCTGCGTAGAAAGAAAAAAAAAGTACACAAGCAAAACACTATTGAGTAAATAAGCAAACAGTGCTTTGCACAAGAAATATTTCCAGTTATATATTTTCACATTTTACTGCACATTAAAACCATAAACTACAATTTATTTTATTAGGATTTCATGTAAAGGTAAACTTAAAATAGTGAATTGTGAAGTGAAATAATAATGGTACATTATACATAGAAAAATCTAAGCGGGACTTAAAATTGTGTTAAACCTCTTGAGTCAATTCTTTGCAGAACTTGCTTTTGCTACAGTTACTCCAAGTCTTCTGGAACCTATCCCTAGCTACTTTGCAAATCTGCAGACATACTTTTTTTGTTGATTCTATTCTGCAAAATAGCTCTAGCACAAGTCATATTGGATAAAGAACCTCTGTGATGTCTCTGTTAAGTGTCTTGCCACAGATTCTAAACTGGATTTAGGTCATTCTGATACATTGAATAAAATTTGATTAAACATTTCTGTTCTAGCTCTGGTTCTATGTCCAGGGTTGTTCTACTGAGGGAATGGGAACATTTCTTCCAATCTTTTGCATTATTTTATTTTATTGCAGGTTTTCTTCATTTCAATATTTTCACATAATGGGGGCATTATAGTGACAAACCAGCTCTCTTCTCTCTACTGTATTAAAGCATTCCTACATCATGAATCAATAATCAGTTTATTTATATAGCGCCAACAGATGTCGTCTCAAGGGACTTTACAAGAAAATCAATTAAAATCATAGACACATCATTACAAATCAGTTTAAAAAAGTTTCCAATCTAAGGAACCCCATCAGATTGCATCAAGTCATTGAGTTGCAGCATTCACTCCTCTGGAATCAGCAGACAGAAAAATGGCTTGTGGTGTCGTTGACTTTACAGCAATCCCTCATATTGAACAATAATGTAGCGACAGTGGAGAGGAAAGTAGTTTTTTGCCACATACATTTTTGTGCATGTAGGCTAAAAAGTTTCTGTAACATCTTTGTTGGTTGTTATAATGCTGATGTTATCTAACAAGGTGATTACAGAAGACCTAAAAAATTATATAAGATAAACCAAGTCTAAAATTTTGTATCAATGTGGTGTTGTTTTACTCAGTTAGTTGACCTGAATCGTATTTGAGGGTGTACGAAAAAAGGGACTGTACAATTCATGCTATACATATAAGTTATTTTAAAGGGAGCTAAAATGTCTTAGTGAGCACAACAAATGAAAAATAATGGTTTGTGTGGGGTTAGAATGAATGACAGTTTTAACACCTTTGCAATATACCTACTAAAACATATGCAGCTAATATTTACTTGTGTGTCTTGCCCTTATACATGCTAGTTGCTCTGCTGCAATGATGTATGTTTATCCTGTACAATATGCTAGAGCCAAGAATAGAAAATCCAGTTTGGGACATCTCTCCAGCTGCCCTCTAAACATGTTTTATACTGTCTACAGTTGTGGGAATACAGAAGAATTTATTTTGTGCCATTGGGTGACAGGTGGGGAACACCATAGACAGGATGCCAGTCCATTACAAGGCTTGCTCAGAACCTTTGTCATAGCTTTACGATAGGGGACTGTCAGCTCTACTGTAACATAACATGCTAATAAAATTCATGCCATGCTGCATGGTTTACCTTTAGCTACTACTGTGGCAGATGAGTGGTTGTGAAAGGATATAAATATGGGTCTAAAACAGTGTTTTTCAACCACTGTAGGTGTGGAAATTATCTTGGTGAAATTTGATAATTGTCGTTGAAGAAGAACTTCGTATGTGTCTTTCTTCAATTCCTGCCAGGATATCAGCTCTGTGTTCATCCAAACATGCACAGGTTTCACACTAAGTGAGTAAAATATACAGATATTGACATTTTGTACATGCAACTCTTCATTTGGTAACAGTGAAATTTTTCCAAATATTGTTGATTCTCTCAGAATAAGAATAATTTTCTGTATTCCAGCTGACAGAATGCTTGTGGACATCATTAGTTTGTAGAACAATGAAGTTTTCTACAACCTCTTTAAATTTAAGACTACATTGTTGTGCCACTGTTCAGGTGTATTTTTGAAGTGGACATGTTAAGTGCAATTTGATATAAGAGATATAAAATATGATTAAAAAAATACATTTTTGTGTTTATTTCATTCACATTCAAGGCACTTTGATAAGAATTACTATATATTTAATATATTCGACTATAGTGTATCATTTGTTTACATTTTTGGTTGGTGGTGTGCCTCGTGATTCTTTCAATGAAAACAATGTACCTTGGCTCAATAAAGGTTGAAAATCACTGGTCTAAAACACACAGAGACAAAGTATAGAAAAACACTGAAATTTACTTACTAAAAACTTAGTTTTATAAATTAACAATATGTGTTCAATTCAGTTGGATTGTTATTTAGAAAGGTGGCTTTACTGGTTAGCTAGGACTTCCATTGATTAGCTGTATTCTATATGTGCATTGTAAACTTAAAGGGCATAAGTGCCTATTAAAGGTCGCCTAAATAACACTTGCAAGACGGTTAATAAAATTTGTGCTATCATATTTCTGCATTTGAGTCAACAGCGTTCTAGCAAAAGGGTTGCCTAAAGGAATTCCAATAAAATTCAGACTGTAGTTCGCTCTCAAGCTGTGTTTCTTATGTAATTTCTTACAGTATGACCAAAACATAAATCTTATATAATTTCAAGACCATAAATATTTAGAGCAATTAGTAATTTATTAGAGAATTATGTCCCAGATTTATGACTAATACAAAAAAATAGAAGCAAAATCCTAATTTAAATGAACTGAAAGGAATAGGTATCCATAAAGAGTGCAGATCTCACGGGTAAAGATAGGTTAGAAGGCTGACAACAGAGCTTTTAGTTGGTTATGCAACGTCTACAACATGCCGGTAGAAGTAAGGAGAAAAATGTAACTCAATTTCAGCAGTGCTGAAAAAAGTGCAAAGAACCTGAGGAGTGAGACAAGTGAATGAAAAAAGCTTTTACCATAGTGTCACACTATGAGTACGGAGCAGAACAGCTGAAGCAGCAAAACACAGTTGAGTTCACACACAATCAGTGAGCCAGACATTTCTTTTTAAAAGGGCTCATGACATTAGGCAAATTTTAAGGTCTATACAGTATGGATGAGGCAAATTGAAGTCTAAGATGACTTTCTGTTCATCATTCTTGTTTTTCCTAATTAGATAAGTTGTAATACCTGCATACGGTTCATATAAACATGCCTAAAATGTGGTCCTTAGATAATCTTAAGGTTACTGAAAAAGAAAGTGTTGAGCCTAAACTACATTATATTAAACCAGTTAACACAATCAATCAAAGGAAGAGAGAGGCAAATGTCAAACATTTTCTATATCACACATTCAACCATTTGTCCATTCATAGAATTTAGATTAAACAGAATAAGTCACACAACATTTTTTCCTTTCACACATCGTTGATATTATTACTAGCCTGTAATTGTGTAAGCCTTGCTTTTTTGTCTCAATAATAGCTAAGCAGAAAACAAGTTTAATCAAATGTAATTCCTCTCCTCTATTAAAGTAGACGACTCATACTATTTATTTGTCTGTTAAAATACACCTCATCTTGAAAACAAGATGGGCCCATTATACATTACAGCTGGTTACAGCTCACATTACATGTGAGCTGTAACCAGAGTCTGTTCTCCTGCTCTCTCACACTCTCACATCTCAAAAAGCCTGTATGTATTCTGTTGTGTCTGATTGAGCCATTTTGTTTTTTACTTACTGGCACAGTGCAGCTCAAATATAGGTTCGGATTGGTAAAATTATCTTGCAAGGATTATAAGATTTATAATGTGATGATTAAAGACCATTATAGGCATCGTTGTTTATGAGACAGCACTATGGAGAAGTTGATAAATCACTTTCGAAATGCATTAAATCATATTGCTGTTGAGACTCAGCTGTCTAAACACAGTTTGTATCCAGTACCCCAAGTAAATGAGCCATAGCCTGAAGTCATGATCGTTTCTTCCACAGCAATTCCTGCCTCAGTGAGATGCACATGTGGGAAGAAATAAAAATTGTATGGATAACAAAAGGCTCCCCTTTCTATAGTTATTGAAATATTACTGTTAAAAATGTGACTTTACACATTGTAAACTGTCTGCTCGCCATACCTGAGAAAAATAAATATCACTTGCAATCTGTTAAAGTTTAGCGTTAATCACTTCAGTATGTTAGCAAATTAAACACTTTATTGGATATAAGCATAATAGAGTAAGAAAAGAAAATACAGTGATTACATGAGTATCTCTTTAAAAAGAAATGTTTTCAAATGTTACATATTTAAAAACAGAACTGTATGTCCTTCAAAGACCCATGGACTTTTTGAAACACAGTAAAAGGACCTTTGAAAATGTCATGGATTTTGATTGAAATGGCAATGAGTCAACAGTTCACCAGTCACTAAAACAAACTACTTCCTTAAAAACCTGTGGGGTGAGTAGTAGAGATGACAGCAGAAGAGAGGAGCTGGAACCTACAGTTATAAAGAGATTGTGTAAGAGGAAAGGCCACGGATCCCTCTCTGTACGGTTTAACCTTGTGAAATGTAATAGGAGAAGATTAAGTGCTGTTCTGTTGGCCAAAAAAAGCTGTATCAAATATTAATAGCAAGGATGTCAATAAGTGTAGTGGTGATGATCTTGCGAAAAGCTAAAGAAACACGTGGGATTTTTAAACCCACTTGAACAAAAGTATTTAGATTCTGGATCTAATCTTACTAAAGCTTTGTCATGTGCCTTTGCCAAGCAAGGGTTGCCAAGAATTGTGGACTGTCATGTATTGATACTGACTCCATCTATGAATACTGAGACTAATACCAACAATCTATATCCATTAGAGTAACACAAACAATTAGTGCATAGGCAAGTAAAAGGCATGTAAGTATTAGCTTTTTCTGTCATTGGTGCTGTACTCATCATTACCACATCATGACAGAAACATAATTACAACTGTTATCAAAGCATGCCATGCTGAAGATTTTCCCACCTGCTTAAAGAACCTCAGGCACAGTTACTGCTAGGTCACTGTGTCTTCAGTTTGCTCTGACCTCACATCTGTATTGTTGCATTTGGTTCACATGAACTGAAACTAAAATGATAAACATCCCTCAAAATTCAATACCTTGGACACAATCATGTAGGGTATTAAAACATAAATATGAATCAAAAAAATTACTTATTGACGGATTTAAAATAATTTTTTGTTTAAACAAATGTATAATCTGATCTGAGCCTCTGACACAATGTGAAAACCTCCTTGGCTTGTTGTGTACTACTGCAGCTTCAGCCAATATTGATTTAAGAGCACAGACGTGGAGGGTATTGCACATGCACGCAAATATAGACTTGAGATAAACAGAAAAGATTAATGAGCATTCTTTATAGGCATAGTGTCTTTACAGTTCAATGTATTAATCCAAGGTTTGCAGAAGAGCCCACTTGTATTTGTTTAAAGTGATCCAACCTTTTGATTTTGACCTTTAACATACTGAAACTCTTTGCACTCGGCCTGCTGGTTTTGCCAAAATAATAACTTTTGCTGTACATATTATACTTATGACTTTTCAGGTTTTCCTTTGTGTCCTTGTAAATAAAACTGGAGACTCCTTAGTGGTAGAAAAAAGAGATTTCATGATTCATGTTTAATAGTATATGTTTTCATTGAAAGAATTACGAGGCACACCACCACCAACCAAAAATGTAAACAAATTATACTCTATAGTCGCATATATTACATTTATAGTAATTCTTATCAAAGTGTCTTTAATATGAATCAAATGAACATGTATTTTTTATCATATTTTATATCTCTTATTTCAAATTGCACTTAACATGTTCACTTCAAAAATACTCAACAATTACCCAATTTCACCAAGATAATTTCCACGGCATACCTGATCAAACACTGATTTAAACTGAATGTTTTAAATACCCTACATGTCCAAAGGAAAGCTTAAATGATAGCTTGTTTCATTTAAGATGATCAGTTCATGCTCAGATTACAGAGCTGAGAAAAGGGATCCAAATTTTCAGAAAACCTTTGCCCTTAGAAACCTGTTTGGACTGCTTTTATTGTAACTGTAAAGAAATATATTTATGAGTTAGACGCAATTCCTTCCCACACAATCCTTTTTGACTACAGATTGCCATCCCAGGTCCCTATACAAAGTGGAGAACTTCCAGATATCAAAACCTAAAAAAAGAAATGCAGTAGTTTCTGTCCTATCGTAATGTGATCTTTTTGGCTGGCAGCAGCAGAACTATGCTTAGTGTCCACATAGATTAGAAACCAAGCATTCACATGTACTGCATAAAATTGAACTATTTTTCTAAATTTCTGAAAAGAAATCAGACTAACAGTCCCATGGTTTAGGTCCGTATTAGGTACTTTCTTCAGATAGTTCCCTTATCTAAGAGGTAAAATGTAAAGGTTCTGGTAATGTGCAACAGTGCTTACCTGGTCACTTAAAGCATAGCATAAAAGTCCAAATTAGAACAATAAAATAACCTTTGTCTATAATCCCAACAGGTTCTTGATCTTAACTTTTAGGTCTGTATTTATCTATTCCAGAAGAGTTCATCTTTTAAATAAACTCTTCCTTTAAATGCTATGTAGATTAATAGTAGAAATGTGTGCTTTGCTTATTAGTCATTTAAACAATGCAACGTTCATAGGATGAAAGGCAAAATAGGCTGATGACTAAGGGGGGTGTCCTGGACTCCCTCAGCAGACTCAGGAATCAGAGGCGGATCGTCCTGTTTCTGTGCCATGTTTGGCACAGAACTCGGGAATACCTTGGAGCAGGTGGAGGTGAGGGAGTAATCCAGGGGAATGAATCCACCCTGTCGTCCCCTCAGGTTTGACTCCTGGGGGAACATCTGAAATTGAAGTGGCAGGGTCTGTTGTCTTTAAATAAAATGATATTATGGATGACTGAGAGGTTGTGGAGGCAGACCAAGGCGATGAAATATGGCGGAGGGGTGTTGTTTGGGGAGTCTTGGTCAGTCGTGGGTGAGTTTAGTTATTTTATTTTAATGAAAGTCGTACATTTGGAACGCAGGTTCTAAGACAAATGAATTGTACTTAAAATAAAATAATTGCAGTAAGTAATGGTATGTAACTGAGTCAAACAATGAACAATATATGTCTTGCCCAGCAGGAGGCAGGAAATAATCAGGAGGGATCCGACCTAATGGAGAATCTGCAGTGGTGTGGTTCTAACGCAACAGGGTAGTGTTGAAGGTGGTGGTAAGGGTATTGTCCGGGCTGTTATTTTGTTTTCTTAGTGGACACAAATGGAGATATGAGGCAGTAAGTAAAGGAAAAGATATCTATTAGGGGATTGGTAAACTGTACATATCATCAGAACGTAGGAGGCAGGAACTGAGGAACATATTTTTTGTGGAGATTTAGTGACCAGTACATAGCAGACAGAGTACAGAATAAGTAGCAAAGACATAGGGAGGACTAGCATGGAGGCAGAACTTACAGGAGCCAACCAGAATCATACAGCAATAAATGTAGAAGCTTAGAAGAGCGACAAGCACAGATACAAAGTAAGCACAAAAGAAAACAATGGGAGAGAAAGGGGATAATCCAGGATGGACTAAGAAGAGAAGCTTAAATTCTGGGAGGGTTAGTAGTGGAACAATGGGGAGTGTTACATCCTCCATTGTGGAATGATTGTGTTTGATGTCAAGTAATGCCTTGCCCCATTTCAGGCTCCGCCTCCTCCAAGAGTAGCTGCCTGCTGCTTCCCTGACCTCCATCCAATCAGCAATTATCTGCACATTATTTAAGGGCCTTGAAGCTGCATTACTGTGCCTTATGATTTGTTTGCCATATAGGCTAGAATGCCCCTTCATTGATGTGTTCTGTTTTAGGTTTTTGTCAGACTGTTTGGTAGGAGAGTGCTGAGATTTTGTATTTTCCAGTTTTCTCCTGTTTATGTAGATTGTTAGTAAGGTTATTTTGTAGGTTTGTATCTTTTGCTTTTATTGGAGTTAGGTTATTTTATTTATTTATTTCTATCTTTAGGGTTGTTTTGTTTATGTTGGCCTAAGGTCCTAAGGCAGACAATAAACATCTTTGACTTCTCTCTTTTCACTGTCATGAATTATGTTGGTCCCTTATATTCCTTAGACCCAACCATGAGACATAACAGAGAGAATCTGGTTACTAACATGATGCAGCTGTGATTGGAGAACAGGTAGTGGAGGAGAGAAAGACACAGGGGGAGTGGACCTAACACCACAGGGGAACGAGAGAGAGGACAAATCCTAATAATAGAACAACTACACTTCTGGGGAAAACAATGAAAAAGATTTATCAATCTAGACTAAATCTGGACTAAAGTAAAAACAGAAACAATACTTGAAATACGTAAAACAAAAAAAAGTTAAGTTAAGAAAAGCCATTCACTTAAGAGTTTCTTACAGGTTTACCTATTCTGTTAAGATAGTTTCAAGGCAAAACTTGTGCTCAGTTATTAATTTCTACTAACAAGAAAATACTACATGTACATGTTATTGTATCGTAGAAACAAAAAGGAGCAAAAAACACAAACAATTTAGCTTAATTTTTTTTCAACCATTTATACTTAATGTTCAGCAACTCCATCTAGCAGCTTTGGCGTCTTAATTCATATTTGCACTTCAATTTTTCTTCTGATCTTTAATCGTAGACAATGAAAAATGTTTCGTTAATTTTTGAAAGTCTTTAAAAGGTCATTCTTGATTCAGCACCCACTATTTGCAGTTTGCAGAGAAAGTCTGCAGCAGAAGGATTTTCAGTGACATTCTCACAGGAAAGCCTTTTCTTGGCAGAACTGGCTTGTTTTAATTAGTCAAGCTGTTAATTTGTCAAGCTGTCATCAATCAATGTCCAACATTAATAATCTTCTGACTTTAAGGTCCTGATTACTAATTTATTTGATAGCTTCTTCTATTTCCTTACATAAGTGTGGAGATTGGGGTGTGAACCCGATTTAATTTAAGGATTTAATTTTAACTGAATGTTCCTTAGCAGAACCAGATTGAGCTAGAGTGAGTAGAACATAAACTGTAAACTCAATAAGATCAATCTGGGTGTTTGCACTTATAGCAGAGCTTAAAATCAAGTGTGTCTAAGGTGGAAGAAACAGCAATATATTACAACTAATTCTGTCAGAACAATCCGCACACTTGAGATTGACTTTGGATGGGTGGATGATATTGCATAATATATACCAACACAAGGTGGCATAAAATGTTAACTTAAAGGAAAAGAGAACAAGCTTTTTCATTTATGTACCACTCCTATAATGTTTAAATTTGACTTTTTGATTAATGGCTGAACCCAAATGCAGGCAGAGCAGGAGACAGAAAGTTCTGACTTTTGTTTTATTAAAGAGAAAATAAGACTTACAATTAAAAGGGGTCTTGCACCAATGGGAATGGGACATGAGGCACAAGGAGAGATAATGGGGAGGTAAGAGGAGCTTCTAGCAAGGAGTTAAATACACAGGGGCTATTAGTGACAAAGAGCATGCAGCTTACTGAAAAAAGGGAGTAGCTGAGGGAAGTGACCTGGCTGGAAGGAATAAGAAAAACATGGCACAGGAGACGCAGAGTAGGAGCATATATTACCAAGGGAGAACATAACATCCATTTAAAAAATATAAAAAACTAAACACAACAATTAAACAATTGACAAGATATAACCAAAATAACTAAGACTAGACTGAAATAAAGTAAAACAGAAAATAGGCTAATCAAATCAAAACAACATATGACTAGGGCTGATCACTAATAAAAAAAAAATAACACAGAACAAATCTAAAACAACCCTGACTCTTGACAGTAAGTATTTAGTGCAAAACAACAAATCTTTGAAAGAACTAATAGATGGCACCGGGATTGCTAATTACTTAACTGACTATTACCTCAGAGGAGAGACACTCAGATGATTTAAGAGCACTTACAATAAAACAACATTCAAATATAATCTAGCCTTCTGAAAGCACTTCTTCATTCTGAGGTGGCATCAATAGCATATTCTTCCTTGTGTTGTGTAATATTGTGAATGAATAGTTTCTCCCTACAGTCATGTACCGTATGTGAATATTAATGTAGATGTTTGTAAATGGTGATCCAGTGGGACTTGACATGTACTCTGCTCGTCTGCACGAGGGAGAACATGGACGGGGTGTATGTGGGGGGGGGGGGTTTCTAGATGGAGTATTCTTTTACCCTTGTGCGTTACATTAGAGCTGTTATCACGTCAAGGGTAATTGGAAGTGTGGGCTGGAATACCAAGCACGGATACTGCGGACCAAGTGATGGTGAAAGAAAACACAAAAAGCATACAGCAGTTTTGAAGCTTTTGGGTGAGATGTGACACACTCAATGCTTACAATTTTAGAGGTCCTATAATCCAGCTGTACAGTAGAGGACAATTGAAAACAATACAGATAAAACATTTCATGCAGCAGTGTGAACGAAAACCTCAAATGTTTCCCAATATTGTTCAATTAGTTTACTGTCAATAAAGAAATATGAATAAAACCAATAACAATAAACAAAATATGAAAAAAAAACTATCACAGTTTTAATATATACTACAATTATTTAACAGCTGAACATTTTGACTTTGAAAAACATTCCTTTAAAAGACAAATGACCATGTTATAATTGCTGGCGCGTGATTTCAATCAAGTGGAAGAAAATATTTCGGAAGCAGCCTGTAATTTGTGTTTCGAAAACAAATGTATCGAAAAGCCTAATTATGCAAATTGTTTTGTGGTTTAAAAAGGGAGCTTACAAACTTCACCAAGCTGCTACACCTGGCTGATTGATGGGGAGCATGGCCCTAACAATTAGAGCTGTCAGTCAAAAAAATGGGCAGGGTTTTGAAACTCCTAAAGCAAGTAAATCAGCACGTAGAGATGTTTACAGTCAGCAAGAAAAATACTGTATAATGGGAGGTTTATACTGCCCAATAAAAGCCTGATAACAAAGACCAACTTTATAGGGTTGTATAAGGATTTTTTTTGTTTTAACGAATATAAAATATTGCATAAATGTGACAAGGGAGAAGTATGATTACAATTTTTCAGATTTTATTTTTAAATAAACAATCTGAAATGTGTGAAATATCTCTATACTAAACCAAAACAGAACTGCGACTACCAAACAATACTCTTATATCTTAGTGGCCCCCAGAAGCTGTTCTTTGAAGGTCTCAAAGGTATGTAAGGAACACAGCAGACAGAGGGAGGAGTTTTTAAAATGTCATTGATCATCTCAGAAGGACAAGAGTATAGAACTACTGTGCACCTACGAAGTCAATGCCTTAACCAGAGAATGTTTAAGACTGGATGAGCTGCAGAGCTACTGCTGAGGAGGTGGAATCTTTTTAAGAAGACTTTTGCAGAAAGTCACTTTTGAAAGTAAGCAGGGGTATCTTTACCCTTCAGAACTAAAATCTGCTAAAGGCTGCAGAATGCTAGAACCGTTGATAGAGGTTCACCTTGCAGCGGGGTATCAAAACTGAAAAGAACACCAGAGGTAAAATGGGAGGATTTAAATCTAAATATATCAGTGTGTGTGAGTTAAAGTTAAAGCCCAGACCTGGAGAAAAAGAATTTGCTGCCAGAGAGATTTTGCTGCAAGACTTAAAAATTGTTGTTCACAGAGGCACTCCAGCTGATCTTGACCTATTTTGCAAAGAAGAAAGTCCTAAAATTTCTGTCTTTTTTCTGTTCTTTTTCCAGGGAAAACAAAGGATTGGATCAGAGGGCAAATCACTGTATCCACAGAAAAGCCAAATAAGAACAGCAAATAACACCTACAACAGAACAATAAAAGCTTAAAATGGAGAACCTGTCCTGGACTTTGGATCGATGGCAAAGTGATACATAATAATAAATCCTCACCTTACATTGACCAAAGAAGCTGATGCTACAATGATTTTCAAAGAAATGTATATGAAAGAAAGGCTAAAGAGACTACTTAATTTCAACATGGATGATGAGAGCATTGCATCACAAGTAAGGTTTTATGGCTTGATGGTCATTACCTGTCTATATGCAGGTCGACAATGACATTTAAGACTCCTTTTTCAACCAATCAGTTGAAAGCAGGTTTTACGATAATGCATTTTGCCACCAAGCAAATCAGTTCTGTAACACATCTTTCCTAAATCTAAATCTACTGCAAAAGTATGCATAACAAAGCACTATCCTACAAAGTGGATCTGTATTATGCTTAACATCAAAATCTATTTCTCTGTCAAAAAAGTGTGACTAAAGAAGACCAGAGTAAAAATGTTGCTGACCTGTGCTTCTTGACTATAATTACAACAAATCAAGGCAGCTTGTTGGACTAAAAGAATATTGAATTTTGTTGCAATGGGATAAATCC
>JAVLVB010000546.1:4059976-4127149 GCA_032876305.1 Orestias chungarensis | reverse complement strand
GTTTTGATTTTGGAAGTATAATAAATCGTACTCAGCGCTCTAACGTGACCACTTTGTGGAGTCAATTTTGACCCCAAGTTTCTCCCAGGATCCTGCTTCACAAGCTCCATGACTTCAAGTTGCTGTGCAACAGAACCCATGACTCTGAGCTGAGGATCTACAAGGTTCCTTATTCCAAGCCACAGTCCATATGTCCCTTGTGATTTCAAGCTGTGACCTAGCCGGCCTCTTTCATTCATGTTGAAGCTCTACAGGCAACTAGTCCTGCAGACTCAAAACCACAGCTCGACACCATGGACTCAAAGCGGATGCTACACAGAACTGTTGATTTAAAATTGCAGTTTCACACACCTGTAGATTCCAAGCTGCTCTAATTCCATGCTCCTCTGAAACAGACCATCTGATTCCATGCTGTTGTGTTGCAGTCTCTCTGACATTTCTTCTGGTTGTGCAGCTAGCCAAAGGATCCCAAATTTCTCCAAACCCAACCGCCTACTTTGCTAGACTCCAATGTTCCTACATCTCTCATTCTGGCTTCCATTGCTACTGCCCTTCCGTCTCAGGCCTCCAAGGTTCTTGTGTCGCTGTCGGCACTGGCTTCCAAGTTTCTGTGCTTTTGGTCGAAAATCTTTGCCTCCTTGAGGAAACCTCCCAGTTGCCCATCAAAACATATTAAGACTCCTCTATCTCAATGGTCCTTTTTTTAATTGCATCCTTAAAAGCAGGGCAATTCCAGCCATCGAGGGCCAGTGTCCTGCAAGTTTTAGATGTGTCTCCGTGTCAACACACCTCAGTCAAATAATCAGATAATTAGCAGGACTATAGAGCAGGGCTCTAACTGATACCAAGGAGGTGATTTAGTCATTTGATTCAGGTGTGTTACACCAGGAACAAAATAAAAAGGTGTAGGACATGCACCTTACGACTGGAGTTACCTGCTTTAAATGATGTAGGGAAATGTTTCCTTAAGTTTAAATGAAATCCATTCTATGATGGTTGATTGTATAATTTAAAACGTACTGTACTCTACATGTGGTTATTGGTACAGTCTAATGAGAAATGGTTAGTAATTTGACCTTGTGAGAAAATGCCCATGGATACATCTGAGAAGGGAGGATGTTGTGCTTTCTAAGGTAATTTGTAACTCGGAGCAAAACAAAAACATACTTGTTATCAGCAAGGCAGATCATTATCTTTTTATTTGCTTTTATGAATATGAATGTAAAAGGCACTTGTGGTTGGTTTCTAATTAAATTTCGTTCATAGCCACAGGGGTCTGTCAGGGGTATATAATTAAGTATTGACAATAAGTTTAATGTTTAAAAGCTCCCACAATACATAGTGCTGACACTTTTTTTGTCCTAAGTCAGACATCATAAGATCAGTTTATTCGCTGCAAGCTTCTCGTGTTTCAGGTACTCTTTGTTTCAAAGATCATTATTTAAATATTGCGGTCGCTCTAAAAAAAAAAAAAACATACACTATGATGTAGATGCATTGGAAGCTTACCAAATGGGAGCAACAGCAGCTGGTCAAACTACTATCCAATAACACAACAAGCCTCAATGTGTCTGGCTCTATTAAAACCTGCTGGATAATGAAGCAATCCCCACATCAGAAACTGAGCTAAGTGGAGGTGCCCCGCCCAAAGGATTTACACACACACACACACCCACACACACACACACATGCACGATCTCTCTTTCAGTGCAGCAAAGTGCAAGGCAAGTGTGAGAACAATCACAGCCTTGCCTCTGCAAAGGAGGAATCTGGAACTCGACCATCTGAAATAACAAAATGTGATAGAAATGTGAAACGCAAAGCCGAGCCACGTGTTTGTGTTCATAACGCAGGCTAGTCGTGGTGCTATAGGCCTGTGACTCTGCCCACTCACAGTCTGCGCGTATATGTGTGGAGTTCAAAGGGAACCTATAAATACTGCGCTTCTGGAGAAGAAAAAAGAATTAAACTGTTCCACACGACTAGCTCAGACACCTCAGCTGTGTTTTTATTAGTTTTTTTTGGTGTAACTTGGATCAAGGAGAAAACCAAAAGGGGAGGGAAAGGATCTCCGAAATGAAAGCGTGCAAGAGCCCTAGCATGAGGACTAATATCTCAATGTGCTTTTGCAGCCATCACACAATGGCGGTGCAACACTCAGCACTATTTCTTTTAGATAATCTCCACAGAGGTGTTATGAAATAAGGAGCCATCTTCACTTCTTTGGGTCTTTGCAGCATCTCCTTCTCATTTGTGCGCCAACACTGCGCCCTGCTGGTTTTCAACACGCACATCCCACTGCAGGTAGTGTTTTTTCATCTGCAGTCTGCACATGCTGTTTGTCGCTGTGAGGGTTAGGGAAGTTGTTTTGAGGCTTCAGTGGAAGCTGACACAACCGGAATGATCAGATGAGCGGAACCACGCCATAAATCAGCTTACTCATTATTCTGGCTTTCTTCAAAGCCAGCTGGATGAATGGATCCTTTAAGAGGGTGCCTTTGCCTGTGCCCATATGTTCCAAGACTATAAAGTACATTTCAGTAAATCACAGGTGACTGCATCAGTTTGAGATTTATTAAAAACAAGTCCATAAATTGCATTTGAATGAGTTGGTTCCGGGTAAAAAATGAAGATTAAAACATCTTTCTTTTTATTGCAGAATGCATGAGATCAGACTTAACCAAAATTAAAATTCAACCTTTCTTTTCAGAAAAAGTGCACAAAAAGGCAAACATCCCCTAATAAAAGCTGCACCACACAGAAAGAGCCTCTTTGTTCCTCTTTGCACATTCTCTCTAGGTCCTCCAGAGATCCAGGTTCTCTCTAATGCTCTTTTCAACCCATCCTAAAGGTTTTAAATACGATTTAGTCCTTGGACTACAATGTCTACAGAAGGTTGACATAACAATATTCGTTTATTGCTCTCCTGCTATGAAACTCAGCGTTGCCTATTTACGGGTTTACTTTAAATAGGCAAAATAGGGTTGTTGTTTTTTTATTTGTATGTTTGTTTGTTTATTTTAAAACTTCCTAATAAAATGCACTTGATTAACTTTTAATTGAAGTGAGTTCACAGCACCACCCATTTTATTTATGAGCGGGTGTGGAGCATGGTCTAACTTTGTATCCTTTGATTCAATTACCTTGATTGTATTCTTTTGTTTTGTTTTTGTTTGTTTTTTATCTCTTGCCTTAAATCTATATCTCCTTTGAGTACCTTGTTTCTGTTATGGCTTTGCTGGCACCTTTTTTATAAAGACCAGGTCCACCACAATCTGTATTTTAATCACCAAAGGAGATGTTTCTTCGTGTCACAACATATTTATACCCAAGGGAAACATGAATGTATGTGTTAATAATAATAATCAACATAAATCAACATATACATTTATCTGAACACATTCCATGCATTTAAACAAAGGTGTCTATAAATGTGGGTAGTGCTTTTTAGATCTGAAAATGTACATATTACATGCCACCTTAAGTTTTTCACCTCTTCTCTTATGTTGCCTTTTACAAAGAGCCAAATGCCCACTCATTTTTCAAAAGAGGAAAAAAAAACTTAGTGTTGAGTGACAGAATACAGGTAAACGCATTTTCTTTGCGATCAAATATTTATATATGCAACTGAGTAGATGAAAGTGTACTAACTCATGACATACAGTACAGCCAAGTTTAGACTAAGCTCACTACAAATATGCTAATACGGGTTGGCATATTTTCCAGTAACATAAACAGACATTTTCTCTGTATGTTTGCTCCTAAATACATATTTTTCTAACTTTAAGTCTCTGAAAAGTAAGACGACAATGTTATTACCTTCACAGAAAAACATTCCAAGAAAGAAAACAGCCTTTTTTTCTTGCTGTGAGTTGTGGAGCACTATAGGATACATCAATTAAACTTGTTCTGTCTAAGAAGGAGGTGTTCATCAACCTCTTTCTGTCTGTAGTTCTTGTTATTTTAGCATAATCAAAGTAACCTTTCCCTGTTGTGCAACTCAACTAAAGTGACCCAGTTTCTGCCTCAGGAAAGCTGTTCGTTAAACATGAGACATCTGAGCTGCCTAATGACCTGCCTTTTCCCCCCAATGCACATCTCAACTATGCAAATGAATCCAGCAAGGCACTTCCAAAATCTAACTAGATCATCTGTTCGCTGACAAAAAATTGGGAGTTGGACGTTTCTTTTTTGAATATCTGATTGAAAAACACGGCCAACAAAGATTATTTCTTTCTCTAAAAGCAGAAAAGCACAATAGACAAATGAGTGTGGTAAATCTTTAGCACTATTCAACTGTCATCTTCAGATTCAAGTCCAAATTCTGGATTTGTACTCCTTTGTACTATATGCGAACACATTTGAGTGTTTAATGGTACCATATATTTCATCCTGCATTCTTTTGTATGATGTTTTTGTTTTTTTAAACTAATGTTTAAGGAATATAGGTTGCAATAATAGTAAGGATCACTGGACAGTTTCTTACATGTTTCTTCTGATATTTTCCAAAAGTGTTTTTTAGGGCAGGAATGCACGATACTATTTAGCTACCTTCTGTGGCAGAGTTGAATAACAACTTTGTCTGGGCCGTTCCAAAATGTTAATCTCACTTCTAGTTGTAGTAAATTTGCAGGTAAAACTAAAAGACGACTAAACTTGCCAAGAATAGAAATAATTTTGTTTCCAATCTGTAAATATATTGTTGCTGATACCATTTGCCACTTATATAAAAGGACACATTGTACTTTACTAGCAGTATTTTCCCACTTCATTTTTTCATGTTGTTTCACGTGTCTTCTGTTTGTTAATTTACTTATGACAAATCATTCTCTATTATATCTTTATCAAACAGCTCGATTTTACTGTAGTTGTGATAAGAAATATGTATTTTATTCCATCTTTGTATGCATTAATCAAATACAGGGATTTAATTAGCTCATTATTATCTTAAATATTAACTTTCCTGTTATTATCTCATTTGCTAGTCGCTTTGAATAAAAGCACCAAGTAATTTAGAACAAACCAAAAGAGTTTGCAAATAACAATTTATTCCACTAGATGGCAGTGTTCCCATTTTTTCCACAGAAGTTTGGACAAACGTTCATCTCCCAGCTCCAACTTTACAACTGAGCTTTTCCATTATAAACTATTTCTTATATGTTCAGAGTAACTTCCTTTCCACATATATATATATATATTTCTGCTGCAAATATAATCTATTATGCATAGTTAACAAACAAACCTAGCAAAATTTGTCAACTAGATGAAAAATAATTAAAGACAAGGACCGAAGAAGCACAAACATAAATCTATGCAGCTGAAATGCTGAACTTTAAGTGGATAGTTATAATAACGGTATTAATGTATTAATAATGAATATATATATATGAGAAAATACACAAGTTAAAAAAAAAACAGTTTCAAAACCACACAAATAACATAAAATAATTGTAAAATTCTGAAAAGGGGGTATCACAGTTCTTTAAGCTGTGAACATATAACACAGGATAGAATTTTAACATAGTATACTTTAATGAAAAGTAGTTGGGCCTTTCACAGAGAAATTAACAGGAACTGTATTATATTTAGTCACATTTAATGTGTGACAATTTCATAAAATGGAGAATCAGGACTTGTCTTCACTATGAAGTTAAATAGGCACTAAAATCACAAATGCTAAATTATTTACATCTTTTCAAAAAACCACCACAAACTTTGTTTTGTTTTTGGTAATAGATCAACGAAATGTAATATAACATGTTTAAATTGAATAAAAATGGTTCTCCAAAATTCTGATCCCAATCCCTATATGTGGTGTATATTTGGATTACATTTCATGATAAAAAAACATTATGTTGTGGCTCAGGTTGTATCTTTAAGGATGTTGGTCTTCTCAAAGTTAAATCTTTTCCCCAGCTGCAACTTTTGTTGCAGCTTCAAATAATTTGTCTTTTAGTAATGTTCTTTATTTAGCTACAATGGTAATTGAAACAATATAAAGTCCCTTGGCTATCAACCAAAATGTTAAATGTTAAGTCCATCAGGTCTTTCTTGCAATGATATTTGTTTCTAAATCGTATGTTTAACGTTGGATTTTATACGGAGCTGTGAAACGGTATCAAAAGGGAAACCCATAAACATAATTTATCAGTAAGGCAAACCTTCCTGATACACTCCATGATTATTAGCAATTTAGATGAACAGCAGTCTGACTGGCCAGTCCATTAACGTGACATGAGCCACATGTGATTTGATTTATAGCTTCCTGTCGGAGTTTCAGTAACCAGCTTTGGACACAGTAATTGGTTAGTGTTGATTCTGTAATATACACATAACAATGATATTGATTATTCCCAAATAAATCTCGCCCTGCAAATGTGCCTGCACGGAAACTGCTTCAGTGTTCTTGGGGGACACATCAAATAAATGATCCCCATAAATGGAAGGAGATGGAATGGAAAATGCTGAAGGAGAACTTTTGCGAGGTAATGAAGAAACCTCCCATTGATGAGCAAAAGACCCCAGAGGTTGAGTTTCTTCCTGTTACTGATTTGATATAGATTTTCCATTTGTTTAGGAATGATGTATTACAAGGAGGAAATAAGATATTAGCCTTTTTCCACAGAAACATGAGATCTAATGGATTCTTCACCTCCGAAATGGATTTAATTAATGGTTTTTAATCTACTTTCTGATAAAAATGCTACTGTAAAGTGAGATAAAGTTATTTAATCCCTAAATGTGCTTGGCCTAAATGGCAAGGCCATTATTATCGTTTAACTTGTAGTTTAAAAAAATATATATTTCACAAAGTTTACGTAAAATATTTTATTGTCATTGGATTTTAATATATTATAACAAATTCTTTACTCATTATGATAAAAAATAGTGTTGAAGCAATTATTTAGCTTCTGTTCTGCTGACAGATATTGGACTATTGCCCTAATAACTAATTTAAAGAAGTACATCTACATTGTTAAAGAGAAGAATTTCTCTTAAGGACGACAAAACAGGTGAGTGTCTGTGGAGAGAAGCTGGAGAAAGTTAGGGGTTGATAATTTTGTTGTAAAAAAAAAAAAAGTAGTAATGGGGTCACAGAAAGCTAGCTTGGGCTTTGTATTCACTATAATGCTATAAATAAACAAATCAATGCCATAAGGGTCTGCCTTTCACTTAAGTCAGGAAATGGCCTTTAACTTACACCTAGTGGAAAGTAGTTTAGTGGGCACTTCCACTTGATTAAATTAACAATCCCATAAATTTCCTCTTGTCACACTCTTATGTATAATGCATTATTTGTTATTCACAAGGTATTTGACTCTGCTTAAATAATAAAACAAAAACTATTATGTAAAAAATAATACTATAGAACTGTGCATCACATAGGGAATTATAGTGTGGGAGACGACGAGCTGATCAATGGAAATCGGTATAACTTAACCTCATATGTACAGTGAATGTCATCGACATGACATTGATGATATTTTTTTAAGAGGAAATAGAAGGGAAAATATTCAAAAAATGGCAATAACAATGGACTGAATATAAATCAAATCAAAAATACTTTATTTATCCAAAAGGGAAATTAAATGTTGTTGAAATAACTGATTTAACTAAGTTGTTCCTGATGGTGATGGCTGTGGACAGGAAAGATCTTCTGTAGTGGTCTGTCTTACAACTTAGCTGGAGAAGCCTCTGACTGAAGAGTCTATGTTTCCCAACAACGGTGTCATGAAGAGGATGTTCAGGGATTGTCCATGTTTTTCTTGATTTCATGTAAAATCCTTTTTTGCGTCATTCTCTCAAGAGATTCCACCTTTGTCCCCTTAACAGAACCAGCCTTCTTTATTAGGTTGTTGAGCCTTATTAGGTCCCGTTCTACGATGCTGCCCGTCCAATAGATAATAGTAGAGGAGATGACACCCTCAACAACAGACCTATAGAAGATCTGCAACATCTTGCTGCAAACCTTGAAGGATTTTAGGTTCCTCAGGCAGTACAGTCGGCTCTGTCCCTTCTTGTAGACGGCATCTCTGTTGCGTCTCCAGTCCAGTCCATTTTCCAGATGAACACCCAGGTATTTGTATTCCACAACCATCTCCACTTTTTCTCCCATGAAGGCAATAGGGATTGATTTATCCCTGTTTTATCCTGAACTCTACAATCATCTCTTTTGTTTTATTGACATTTAAGATGAGACAAAGTTTCGCTCACCATGTCACAAAGCTCTCCACCAGCTCTGTGTACTCAACTTCTTGTCCATCTCTGATACACCCGACAACTGCAGAGTCATCTGAATATTTATGTAGATGACATGAGATCAACTTGTACTGGAAGTCTGAAGAATGCCTTGAGGAGTTCCACAGGTTAAGACCTCGTGGCTTTTACAAGGACACTTTTACCCAGTAAATAAGAGGAGAACCAGTGTAACCCACCGTTGGACATTGCAGCTTGAGACACTTCCGAGCAGCCAATTCTCCACAGATTAATTCCCAGCATGAGCAGCTATTGGATGCCTGAATCAAAAGATTTTAGCTGTATATCATTTACGTGTTTGTAAATTTGCTCTAAACTTAAGGGAGGTCTACAGCAAAATTAAGTTTTGCAGAGTACTGACAATCTGCAGCTAAATATTGTTCTCAAGAATAAAAACTGAACTAACAAACAAATCTTTTGAGTGCTGACCAGTATTTTATATTTCAAAATAATGAATATTAAATACAGTCCAACTGTCATGAAATAATTTGAGATTGCCGTTAGATTTAGCACAAAATGATACCCTTTGAATCAGACACCAGCTTCAGCTTTATTGGCTACCTGCAAATCATAGCAACACTACATAACAGGAAGACTATTCTGAATGTCCCTTCTGGAAACTTATCTCATTAAACATTAGCTTTTTCTAAATGTGTCATTTCTGAACATGAATCTATTTTGTAAGAAAGGTGTGTGTGTTTTAGGTCGTAGAATATTATGTGTCTCCCCACAATTCTCCACCTCGATTTGCAGCCAGCCTGTAAGTAAGATTCTTGTTTTTTTCCTAACGCAGAAGAACAAACTTTAATAGAAAAAGTTCTTCCAGCAGTTATCACAATTTATTTTCAATTTTAGATAAACAGAGAGTATGTTTTTTTTTTTCTCTGCCCAATTTACACTTTGTGTTATCCAGGGAAGGATTGAAATGTCTTCAAATTGCTCACAGGAAGTAATAATATTGTAACAATAAGTTACTATATTGACTGTCTATCTAGACTGTCTAAATTTAAAGTATTTAACAGTGTTTTTAATTTCTATGGTTTATGTCAGGGAGATATTGAGAGCCTTAGAATTTGATAAATAACCAATTGATAATATCTAGAAAGGTCTCTATCAGATCAAGGGAAAATTATGCTTGTGCATGAATAAAAACTGGGACAAAAACCCTGCTTATGCAAATTTATAAGGGATATGTGTTGGATTTTGGAGATGCAATTAGCAGAGACAGACTTGGAAAGTTTGCAGACAGACAGACAGCCTACTGGTAAATCTAACCTGACTGTAGGTCAGCTGAGTTCACCAGCCTGAAAAATAAAATCCTGGGAGACTGGAAAGGTGAACTTGTGACCAACTTTGATAAAAAGTGTTCACAAAGATCCTAAATCTTCCTTCCAATTCTGGTAAATTGATTTCCAGACAATTTTCAGAATGTTAATTATTATTATTATTATTATTATTATTATTATTATTATTATTAGAATAGAGCACTTAAGACCAATGAGGAAACTCCCAGTAGCCCACTTTTCCACCTTGGCCAATTTCCCTCGTTTCTGGTTAGGCTGGGATTTAAGCTGAGAAATTCAACAAGAGTAGCCAAATTTGTGTGCAGTAGCTATTGCAGCACTGATTCCAGATTAAAGCATGATATGTAAAACTTTCCAAACTCATCTATACCATACGAACATTTGGTCAACCATGTTGCTCATGTATTTTTTCCCTCCACTAAACTTTCCACTGAAACCGAGGGACGCATCACTACTTAAACAGCCAGCTTCTTTAGTTTTGCCTTGTTGTGGCTTCCTGTCATCCATACGGGTCTATTAAACATTTTTGTACTCCAATTTTCAGTTTGTGGTTTTTCCTTTTTTGCTAGAAGCCTTAATTATTATCATTATTAAGACGAACAAGAACAAACGCTTGACAGAAATCACTCAGTGAACTGAACCCACATGAGGTTCAGTGAATTATTAAACTAAGCCAACGTTTCCATGACATTTCAAGCTATTGAGATGAACTGCAAAGAAGGAGTGCTGATCTTGTTGAAAGACTGAGTCTGAATATCAAATCATGTTTAATGATCGTCTGGTGGAGAGACGCATGACGTCACGTTCCTGGCGCGTCTCACATCTGGATCTGCTCAGTTTTCCTCAGACCGGTGGAGGCTCCGCATCAAACTGTTCCACTGCTCTGTCCTTTTCACCACCTCTGCGTGGAGGGATCTTTATTTTTATTCTATTTTTTCCCCCCTCTCAGATGTCGGGATTTAATTGAGACCAACTGATGGACACATCTAACTTTCTCTAATCATTCTGCCGATTGTTCAGAGTTTGCTGCTCTCTGACTCTCTGCTGTTGCCTTTTTACAAAGTTGGTCGTCTTCATGCGCAATCAGTCATCCTCCGGGCACGGACTGGAAACAGTCATCCAGCGCAGATCCGTGACTTAGATTGCTGCTTCTGGGGATTTGTTTTATTTTCCATTCTTATTATTTTCGCTTTGATTGGAGAATCTGGAGTCTCTGGATCTACAGAATATTTCACCTTACCTCACCTGCAACTTTAATAATGGATCAATCTGACAAGTTTACTTTATTTCCAGCAACAATTGACTAAATCCTAAAATAAAAGGAAAAAGAAAGGAAAGGAAAAGCGCAATGATTTTAACTTTTGTCTTTATTTTGTCCATTTGGGGTAAGTTTTTTTTTTTATTTCTTCTTTTATTAATTTTCCAAACTGACATGATTTAACGTCCTTTTCTCCTGTGTGAATGCATTTGTAAAATTGTTTCAACAAAAGCCTGTTTTGGTTTCATCCGGTGTGCGTAAAACTGTTTTCTTTCCTTTTGGCTCCTCAGACGCGGTGTTCAGCCTGAGAGGCGACGGCGGCTCCGCGTCCCGCAGCGCCCGCCTGGACTGCGTGAAGGCCAGCGAGCAATGCCTGAAGGAGTACTCGTGCAGCACCAGGTACCGCGTGATGAGGCAGTGCGTGGCGGGCAGGCAGGGCAACCTGAGCGCGCTCACCGGCACCGAGGCGCACGGCGAGTGCCGGAGCGCCATGGACAGCATGAAACAGAGCTCGCTGAACAGCTGCAGGTGCAGGAGAGGCATGAAGAAGGAGAAGAACTGCCTCCGGATCTTCTGGAGCATATTTCAGAGCTTACAAGGTGAGCCTGAACTGGGAGGGGAAGCACAGAATAGTTCACTCCAGGTTTGACCATCTTGTCTTAATCTAAGTGATGCATGGAACAAATGTTTACTGAATGTTGTTTTTTGGTAGAAGTGTGTGTTCTGTGCAATCCAGTTTAGGTTTAAATAGTCGTGAGTGTTTTACATATTAACCTAGAGGTGATCAGAATTCCCCAAAGTGAAAGTGACAGATGCCTTGACAATGGAACAGATCCTCCAATGATTTTTAGTTGCCATTATTTTTATTTTATTTTTTCAAAGCTTCACATCGGATCTTCTTGAAATTTGCTGAGTGTAAAGTGGAGATGTAAGTCTGTCATTCTAAAATGAGAGAAGCCACTGTCATCAAAAGTTTAGAAGCAGCTGGAGTGGCAACTAATGGATAATACATTGATGTGTTTCATTTAGGGGGCTTAAACTTTTAAACTTTACATCAAATATTGGTAAAAAAAAATAAAAATGTGAAGAGTGGAATTTGGAGGTGTTCTCCAGTCACTTTCAACTTAGACTAGTTGTTGGAAACAATTTTATTTTAAAATATAAGCTTAGGCAATACAAAATGGACATTCTAAAAAATAATGCACACACAAATGAACACATAAAACAGTAAAAAGACAAAAAGTGGTTATATCTAAATATTAATGGGTTAATCAGTTGTATCAGTACACGTAAAACAGATTGTTCGTACCTAACATATTGATAGTAAAGACAACAAAACCCAATGAATGCTGAGTTGATTGTCTTTTTCAAACTGGAGGCTGGCTTGACTGCAGTCATACTTAGGCACTGAAAATGACGTGCAACAGCACTTCACGAGAGTGGAAACTAGATGACTTGAGACTGCATCATGTAAGGTTATGGTGGCCACGACAAAGGGGAAAGGCCTGTGGTTTAAGGGTCTTTCACAGTTCAAGCTGCTTCTGTTTTTCATCCGAGCTTTTTGCTGTTTTTCCCACATAAACAACAAACAAAACTGTAAACCCCCCCCTAATTTAGCTCCAAATTGAAAAATCTGATATTGTCCTCAGCATATATTTTTAGCATTGGTCAACATTTATTTTGGCTCTGTAATTTCATTGAAATCTTGCTTTACAAGTATGTTAAAAGTTACACATTGATTTGGTCAAGTTAAATAAACGCTGGGGTTATTTATTTTTGCAAGTGAGACGAGCTGGAAACAAAACCCTACAAGTAGAAACAAGGCAGTTTCTTTTGCTCTTCACAGGGATTTTAAAAATAAGAACTTTGCTCATTCAACTTATATTTTAATCTTATACTTAATGGTTCAAAATCAAAATATATAATTACTTTATAAATCTCGGTTTACCCCTTAACATAAATTCAGCCTTAGATTTTTTTTTTAAATGATAGCTATACCTTGGTTAAGGCACATCAGGAGGCTTTCGGTCTGATAATGAGCTAGAAAATGCTCTCAGCTGAAATACATAGACATATACGGTTTTAACTGTAATCTCACACAGTTACATATTCATTAAAAGCAGGCATTCAGATTCTGCTCGTTCTGAGATTATATTCTGTCTCAGTGTTAAAGCAATGTCAAATGTCAAAAAACTCAAAGTAAGTCTTTATTGTGATCTTTACAGTGTTATTGCATTATAGAATACAGAAGTTAATAAAATTGACACAAACACAAATCTGCAGTAGTTTTCTTTTCTTATTTATTGTCCAGTTTAAAGAAAACTTTACAATCTGAATCACCCAGAAAAACCTCACGAGTCTATCTCTTCACACAACAAATCCCACCCCGCAGCATTAACAGGTACAACTGACCCTGCCTACCCCTTCCTCTAAATGTACTGATTCTTATCCTGTTATACACCATGGTAAATATTGAACAACTTGTTGGTAAAAAACAATATATTAAAAAAAAACTTTTAAATATGAAAAAAATTTACGCAATGTTTGTTAATGACAGTGTTAAGGAATTTATCACATTTAAAGAAGGACTAAAGAAGTTTCAGTTTTAGTTGATTTTGTAGGCCTGTGTGGACAAAAGCGGTAGTGTTTTGGCTGAAGGGAGACTGCATTTCCCATGAGGACCAGCTCATAGCGTCGTAAAATCTTGATCTCCTGGTCGCCTGCAGTTGGATTGAAGTACATTTCTGTTTCCAGTGGCCGTGTGAAGGATGAATAGCGATGAGATAATGACTCTAAATGTGGCGAAACAATGTCATATGAAGATGCTGGTAATGGCGTATGCCGTAAAGCAGTCAGCACGTTTCGAGTTGTTTTGTGTGTCAGGGTTTCTGCCACCCTACTCAAAGTTGCTTAATGCCAGTTACAGCAATACGGACCCCCTCGGGGCATGACAGAGTTGTCATTCAACCAGCTGTAAGTCAACGAAAAATTAAAAAAGTTATGAAAATATTTTATGGTTAAAAAGTTTCTAGCAGATCGTTTTGCTTCGCAAAAAAACTAAAGGTTTCTCGAACATTGTACCTGTGATCATTGCCCACAAGATTTTCAAATAACTATCAAGAATCTGCAGGGTTATTTCTCCACTCATTCCTCCTTCAGTTATATGAAATCTCCCAGTACTATAAACAAGTCCCAAACCATGATGTTCCTACTTCCAAATTTCAATGTTGGTACGATTTTATGAGGGGAAATGCAGTGTCCTTTTTTTACCCAAACTTTGTTTGTGTAGTAACATCCAGAGAGTTACATGTTAGTCCGGGTAGTATCCAATAGTATTGTATCAATTTCTCCAAATGTCCTGGAGTAAACTCTCACAGTTTTCATGAAATACTGCCTGTGATAAATGTTTCTCTTAAAACTCACTGTGAGTAGTCCTTGCCTCTTTCAGAAATATTTTTACAATGTTTTTGAATTATCTGCCAGAAATCTAATGAAAAGCATATTTTCTTTCATGCCTCAATAGAACACTGTCAAAAGTCTGTAAAGATATCTGTATCCAATGTCATCAGTGTGATTTGCAACAATATGGTTGTGAAGGCCTTTAGGGAGCTCTTTTTTGTAACCATCATCTAATGCTTCTCGTGCAATCCGTGGGTATTAAAATTACCGTTCTTAGAACACCAAATATGACCAAACCAGTTTATGTTGTCTGCACTGATAGGCCGAAAAATGTCTTTATAGATACTCAAACATTTTTCATTTTATTTTCTTGGTTTTCTATCCTTTTCAGAACCTTCTTATATGTGTGTTCCCATTACTTAATGCCCCGTGTCATTCTGTTTGAATAAACAATTACATTTATGAAATAATGTTTTGTTTCAATTTAATTTTATGCATACATTATTACATTTTTTGCCATTAGCTGGTGAGTTACAGAAAAAAGATTGAGGCTTTCATTACTTGTCTGTAACTCTGTACATTAAGACATTACTTAATTGATACATTTATGACAAAAGAAGCACAATTATACTTATAATATGATAGTCTATTATTCATCACTTAGTAAATCCAAAGGGAATGCAGTTTATTCTGCAAGGACAAAGATGTCCTCACAAGGTAAATGTAATGACACGACCCTACTATGCCAGTAAAACAAACACACACACACAGACACACACACACACACACACACACAATTTCAAGTAAATAATGTTGATGATCTGTTTTGTTACACAGGTAATGATTTACTGGAATACTCTCCATATGAACCAGGCAATAGCCGGCTCTCAGACATCTTCCGTTTGGCTCCCATCATAGCTGGTAAGAGGCTGTTTTTTGGGGGGGTTTTTAACTCCTAGAGGTCTCAATTTGTGTGGGGTTAAGTCATTTTTTGTATCCCTGGTATTTCTCAGTCACACTCAGTATAAGACACCACATCACTGCAAAAAATTTGTCACTATGCCTGACAGCCACTCTTTTTTTTTCTATCGCCGTCTGGTTTTCAGGCTGTAGCTTTCAATGCCCATTATCCATCACAAAAGCTTTTATCTGCCACTGTGACCCATGGTGTACAAAGCAGAATAATTTAGTATATTTCAGTTCCTGCCCTCAAAGCGATGATGAGAGGCCTGCGTGTTTTTCTACAGTCATGGCGCTAATGCTAAACATCGTATTTATCGACTAGTTGTGAAATAATCATCCATTTAGAGCAGAGTCGGATGTGTCTGAGTTCCAGGAACCTGTTAGTGCTGAATCCCTGGATTTAAAAAAATATATAAAAAATGGTCGTTTGCTTTTGTAAAAATGTAAATGTCATACATGTCCACAGCCATCAGAGGTCCACCTCTGAGAGCATACACTTAGGCAAGCCCATATTTAGTTTCACACAAGAGCAATTAGCCATCTGTTCGCATTCAGTTGCAATGATAGAGGAAGAGCTTTGTGACATGTGCAGAACCCTTTGGCACTCCACAGCACTGGGCTTTCTGGCTGGAGGAATGCATCTGCTGAAACATGCCAGCCACCATTTCACTGGAAACAATTTGGCTTCTTTTTTGTTTGTTTGTTTGTTTCTTATACTCTGCCTCCTGCTGTTTTTGGCTCTCAGTTTGGTTGAATCAACTTATTACATTACAGTCACTCTCCTCAGAATATAATGAAAAAGTGTTTTAATGTACTTCTAACAGTGAGTAAAAAAAAAACATTCACGTAGATCCACTTTAGATCCACCCTAAATAATAAACAGAAAAAGATTATTACTATCAAAAGTACTCATTTCAGTAATTTGATGTACATCCACAAACTTTGAGGTATTTAATTGGGATTTTGTGTCATAAAAAACAACTTACTGTAGAATTTAGAGGTGAAGGGAAAATAGTGTATAAGAAATCTGAAATTGTAGATGGAGGTTTTTTTTTAAGTGATGTCTACCAGTTTTGCAACTTTGACACTGAAAGATCTGCTTAATGTTTGAATAGCAAGGTCTTGGCTCAAACAAGCAGGATTTGTATTTGTACGAATGAAAAAAACAATGCATGATTTTAATGACAGTGTAAAATATGTCAAAGGTATTTAACTAAAATAGAACTCAGGTTAAAGCTACTTAAGGTTTACATAAAATACGACCATAAGAGAACAATAATTTATATTCATTTAATACACAAAAGTCCCATAACCATCATATGCCTGAAGAAGATTAAATGAGGCAGCTGGCAGCCTAGAATTTGACTGAAGATATGAGAAATGCTGAATTCTTGATCAAGAGATAATTTGGAAACCTGATACACCCTTAATGTGCTATTCCATCAAAGTCAGTAAGACTATGGGAATATGGCATAGTCACTTATCAGTATTATGTGTTGTTATCACAAAATTTCCCATTTATTACCTATAGTTAGAGAGCATTATAAGCTCTGATGTTATGAAGATGATGAGTAGCAATTTTAACGTCGAGCCACGTAAACAACCACAGCAGCCTTAGAGAAGGAAAGAAAGAAAAAAAGCATCATTCACCTAATGGGTTACATATCACAAATCCATTAACCGTAAGTGACCTCATTCCTGCCTGAAACTAAGCCAGGCATAAAATATTGCACATATGACTCAAGACAGGATTGAGTTATTGACTTGATGCTTATCATTATGTATCCTTCAGTGAAACAGGGACTCTACATGTTTCAATCAAGACTCCTTTCTCTGTTCTTACAAAATGAGTATAATAGAAAGTGTTGTCTTGCACACTTAAAGGAACAATTAGGTAAGAGTAATTAAGCATTACACTGAATTATTCTTGTTTTTTTTCAAAAAATAATGAAAAGTGAAATTACCTTTAAAAGACAGAATCGCTATATGTAATTACGTTTTTTTTTCATTGTTGTTGTTTGTTTTCCACCATATAATTTTTATCCTAGAGATTCAAAAAAGTAATTTTCAACACCTTTTTTTCAACTCAAACACATCACTTTAATGTACCTGGTTGCAACAACTTATATATCTTTCTAGGAATAACACTATGCCTTATATCTCTTTGTTTAAATAACACTATGCTGAGCTGGTCATTTAAATGGTTTCACAGGCATTGAGGAAACATTTATTTGCTGTACATGCATTGAAAAAAAGTCAATGCAAGTTCAGTTTTCACAACACATGTATTTTACTGTGAATACTTTTGCAGGCTATATAGATTTATTTTTTGTCCCACTTTAAATAGTGTTTTCTATTTATTGAAGCAAGATACACAGAAATGTTTCTATTTATAGTACAGGAAAAAGAATTTCCTTCCCAAAAGCAAATACCTGTGTATGGCATCCTTGGCAACAACAATTTCAGTTAAGCACCGGCTGCTTAACAGACATGCAGCTTGGGGCATGCAAACTGCATTCTTAAAAAATGTTTTACGTAAACAAGACTGGTGGTTGGTTCGTCTTTGGACTCCATTTCTATGGTTTTGAATGTAGAAATATTTCACAATGCGTGAATATGTCTTTCTGTGTGGGACAAGTGCAGTAGTCTTCTTTTAGCCACAGGAACAAGTAGAGGAGGGGCAGTGCTACTTAAAGGTGTTCCATAGAGCCTCAGAAAACCATAGTCTCTTTTATTCTTATGTCATTAAATATGTAGGCACGATACCAATAAATGACCAACTTTGATAGCATTTCAATCAAACAAATATCGTCAGACTACTACTTATGGATATTTTTGTACTTATTAAACACAAAGACAAACTTACTGAACTGGAAAATCTGAATTTGCGGGGGGGTTTTCTGCTGATGGTGTCATTTAATCATCACATTAATAATTCAGACCACCAGGGTTGAAATTCAAACCACTAACTACAAGCATGGTTTCCAGGAACAGATGAAATTAAATGCTGTATCTTTCAAAAATCAATAAACATAATCAATCTGTAAAGCTGCCTTTCAGTCATGAAAGATTATACATAGACGGAAGGAGGGTTGTGATTGGAGGTCTGCGAAAATATGTCAGAAGCACAGCTAAAACTCACCTTGGTGAGGATATCAGATGTGTTTAATGTCAGTTGTAAGTGTGTCAGATTATCAAACTAATTGTAATATCAAACAAAGGCAAACTGATTTTTCATTTTATAATTTGATTTGACACGGGAAAGAATTTATCCAAGTTAACCTAAAAGTAATGAATCATACCGCAATCTAAGGAAATGTAAGAATAATTGAGAAACAAATGCATCGGCATCTTTCATTTTGGAAATAATACAAATTGTTTGGGTTTGGTACGTATTGAACAACAGTGAGATGAATTACTCACTAGAGGACAAAACATGGAACATAAAAGTGGTAAAACTTCCCAGCGATGGTGAACCTACCAAAATTACTCCACAACTTTACAAAAATATAATGCTGCTCATGTTTAAAAGCTATCCATTGTAGCTTACTGGGCGGTTACTTTTTCAAATTTGAGATTGGCCTGGATTGCTTATTGTTTTATACCGTAATAAAATCATTGGAAACTGGATTTTAATTTTTACTCCGGTTATCTTTGTCAATACATGGTGTTTAATGATCAAAAATATTTAACCCTGACATAAAATGAGAGTTTTGCTGTTTATATTATATAACAAATATGATAACACAAAAGGTTGCAGACTAAAAACACTACGAACCTTTAATAGTACATTTTTGTAGACATGAAAGTAAAATATGTCTTTCTCTACTTACTTGAAACCCTTAAATATGTTCCTATTTTAACTATAACCTCTTATTATGACATGGTTTGCTTTTTTTATTAGAATTCAGTACAAACAGAAACATTGTTTTCTCATTAAGGAACTGTGGAGCTTAACTTCTTCTCCCAGTTCATCCTTGTCTTACAGTAAGTACAGTTACTGAGCAAAAAATGGAGCTTGGCTTGATTTTAATGCAATTATCTCAACAATGATCAGGTTGCTCTAGTTGCTGAGTGAAATATATCTTCCAAAGAATATTTCCCCTAGATTACATATGAACAGTGCAAATGGCCAGATGTAACAAATAGAGTAAAAACAGTGCGCTTTAAAATGTGTTGATCATTTTAACAAGTGTTTTTTAGCCGTCTCTATTTTTTATGTACTTTCCATGTTTCCATGCTCAGAAATATTCTATTTATTTTAAATTATTTCATTTATGCTTTAACAACCCCTCAAATCTCCCAAAAACTCTGTATAGTTAATTACAAAAATTGAGGTCCAATACCCAAGGTCGTAACATTTCTTTAGTCATTAATATAAAAAAATGGCATTAGATGGAGGGGGAAGAATAAAGATCTTATTGATGAGATTTTATCTCATGATTTTATAACAATTTTCCAAATTAAAACAGAGCAAAATGGTCTAGTTGATTTTACAAAGCCGATTTGTGAAATATAGTCTACATATTTCAAGCAAAGCTGGAACAGCTGTGCATACATTTATATTTTTTCAAACCATAATATTGAGACTGTTTACTCAATATTGAACACTGTTGAATATTAACTCTAAAATACTAACACTAAATCTGAAATGTAAATCAGGAATTCAGACATGCAATAAACACACCACTTGCTTGTTTGAAGACAGCATCATCATCTGCCAAACACACCAGAGAATTTGGCTTAAAACGTGCTTTCTAATCCAAAACCATACTAGAACACACTATGGCTTTTCCAAGAGCTCACCAGGAGTCACCATGAAATAGTAATCATGCTTATGCAAAATTTATTATTTAAAATAAGTAATACACTTTATATATTGCCTAAATGTGCATGTACGCACACTTGTATGTGCAAGTTTGCATACTTGCTCACTGTATTTCACTCTGACTTATTATAAATGGTGCTGAAATATTAAGACTCAGTGAAATGGCTTGAAAAACAGAAATTCCTCACCAAGATGAATGTACCTGATGGCTGAGCCATGACAGACCAAGTATAAAAAGCCAAGTTGGTGTGCACTCATGATAAAAGCGGTCATTGGCTAATCAAGACTATGAAAAACAAAGGGTAAAATACATTTGGCTGTAATACTTTAGAATTATGTAGTTGATATGTCTCAGTCATGTCCTCATTTCTTTGTTTTCATCCGCTTTGCCAAATTTTCCAAGCACAGTCAGATTGTAAAGTCATTTACAGCATCTAACAGGTTTCCAGGACTTCCCTGTGTTTATAACCATTCATCTTCCCATCAAGTCTTACAAGCTTCACTGGTCCTGCTAATGAGCAAAGCATGAAGATGCCACTTTTATATTTCCGTTAAACACAAAGTGTTTCGCACGTGTCATTTTCCATTTACATTGCCTTGTTCCAAATAAATACATTTAAAGCATTAAAATTATTTAGTATTTTTGTAGTCATATCAATCAAAACTGCATTTGACATTAACTTGTACTAACAACTGTGTATAGACTGACACAGACTCTTGGCAGCTTGGAGTCCGGTATCCTGTTGACAGAGGCTTCAAAGGAGGGGTGGGGGTGGCATCAAATTTACAGCCTTCTGTGTTTCTGACAACTGCTGTTTCTACTGAGCTACAGACAACATGTTTGCCATGTCCTCTATATCGCTTGTGGCAAAATGTAAACAAGACCGTCTTGTGGTTTTGGGTATCTTTTCAATAGCTTCTCACAATAGTTTGTTTGAATGTTGGCCCATTCGTCTGGACACAACTGGTGTAACTTAGTACTGTTGCGAAACCTGTCCGTGAGCTTCTACCAGCAGTTTCATAATGTGTTTTGTTTGTTTTGCTTTTATTTACTTTGGATGGCTTCAAGTAACCCAAAGCAGAATATATTTTATTCTGATCTAAAATCAGTCTAAACAATAAAAAGGTTGCAGAGCAGATGTAAAACGTCTCGTTTCATTCTGTATACTGTATCTAAAGAACTAGCTTCAGTTGTATACAGCAAAAGGTAAACAGCTAAAGATCATATCAACATATTATCAGCATAGACCAGAAAGGGTTTTAATTACACCCAGTGATTTGTGTTTATCATATTGGATACAAACCTTGAAATTAAGAAATCAGGGATTCTAGCTTTTACATTTTAAATCACATGCATTAATATGCAAATGTGAATAGTAACCCTATTTAACTTTTACGTAAATGTGAGGTGCATAAACAAAGATTTTATTTCCACAAAAGGTTTATGTAATTTGAAACTAAGAAGTAATAATTATGGAGAGTAAGTGAAGGAAAATAAATAATTCTACAATGCATTACTACAGGTACATTTTGACAATGATCCAGGAAACAAGTGAATATTGTAATTCTTCTATATGTGCATCAGAAAGTTACTGATCTCATCGAGAATGTTTGGCTGCTGTAGTGATGGGGTACAACATGACCATAGCTGTCCAAAGTTGTCATCCCACAAGGTTGTGTGCCACCAAAAGTTGGTGGATTATTCTCTATTATTGATTAATTATTCTACAAAACAGAAACGATTGTGTGACTTTATCAGACTTCTAGACTTCCTCTGACAATATTGCTATGGCTTTTCAGTGTTTTATCTTAGAAGAGTAATTTATGCAAATGTAATAAATCATTCCAGGAAAAAAATGACTGAAATAAATAATAAGTAGTAGCTGTTGCAGCAGAGCTAAGAAGGATTTCACCAATTTCATGCATGCATCTAATAAATGGATCTTAAGTCTGATCATAAATATTAAGACGTTGGTTTGGATCTACAGATCCTAGCTGGAAATCTGACAGAAAAAGAGGCGCCATGACCAAACGGCACTAAGCACTGTGGTTTTTAGTGTAGCAAATTGATTAGTTATATGGCTCTTATGTTAAAAATATGTTAGAAACATAAATATTATACTAGAATTTATCCTCCTATGACTATCAGATTAAAAAGGTAAAACATTTTTTAACAATCATAATGCATTTTTAACAATGCTAGAAATCTATACGCAATAGTAAGAAATGATTTGAAAAATGATTTTGTTTATTTTTATTTTATTATCAAGATCTTACTATTTTAATGGGCTGTCTTAATGTATTCATAACAAATTCTTTAGAATTTGCAAAGATGTCGGCTGTGGGGGGCAAGTGGGGGGACGACGTGGACAGGTTGCAAATCAATTACTTGGAAAGCTGCATTGAACATATAGCATTTAAGAATTTGATCATAAATGTAATTTTTATTAAGCATAAGTAGATAATCACACATCATCATCATACATCAATATTTAAAAATATTTATAGAAAAACTAGGACATTTTTTCTTTTATTAAATAGATAAAAATATCTAAGTAAATTTTTAATTACTTTGTATTTGTTATAATAATTCTAACTTGTGATTAGAAAAAAGGTGTTATATGCAGATACAACTATTTAAAATGTTTATTGTGATAGTTGTATGTCCATAGGGAGCTAGGCAAAAAATTAAATTCATGGTAACCTTTAAGCCTGTGAGCTTTTAAAGTTCTCTGGGATTATTAGTCATAGAAAGAGCTTTAAGGATTATCTTGAGTGTCACTCTCACACTCTTGTGCCTCTTGGACAATGGTGGTCTTTAATCCTATAAAAAGACAACAGAGTAAGTCTGCATTTTGCTAATGCTCTTATTATACAGTGAAAGATAAGCAAGAGTTTCAAAACCGCCTTGTCCGACTATCTATGGTTTTTACTTTTGAATTAAACCCGCACACCAAGGGAGCATCTTCACTGTGTCTAGACTTGTAGCAGCCGTCTAAATCTTTTTTTAACAATGTCTTTGTTTTGTTTTTTTAAACATAAAACCCGATTTATCTTTTAAAATTGTTACTGCACTGCATTATATACTACAGGTTATTTGAAACAAGCTTTGATATTACTGACAAAATGTTTTAAACTTTTGACAATTTAGGGTAAGTTAAAGTCATTGTAATAAATATCCCTAACAAAGCAAAACATTGGGTATTATATACTGGGATTAGTGGAATAACTGTTGTTACTTTGTTTACAGAAAGTCTTTCACACTTAAATTTGTCATCTTAACGCTTCGGCATCTTCTTACAGACTTTTAAAAAACTGAGGATTGGAGAATAGAAAGGCCACTCTAGAAATGTAATTTATGTCTTCTTTGGCTACTCTATCAGGCCAGGTGGGCAATACTTTCGGTCATTGTCATACTGAAAGACCCATTCACAAATCACTTGTTCTCTAGTCAAGGCAAGACAGTGTTTGTCAAAACTGTACGGTACACGACCCCATCTATTGTGTTTATCCATTAGAGTAAACACAGCTGAAGAGCATGTTGTTTCCAACATGCTTGACTGTGTGAATGTTTTTTCTTTGGGTAATATCCATCATATCAGCTTCTCTGAACATAGCTTGAGTTGATTCCAAAGAGTTCAGTGGTCTCATCTGGCTACAGCACTTTCTCTAAAGCTTTCTTTGAGTCATGTGGAAATTCGCTGCCAAATGTAAGATATGCCTGTAGTTGCACGCTCCATGGTAAGAGGTTGCAACGGTGGTCTTGGTGAAGGAGGTTCCATCTACCTCTAGATCAGGGGTAGGCGAATCCAGTCCTCGAGGGCTGATATCCTGAGGGTTTTACATGTTTCTTTGCGTCAAAACACCTGAGTCAAATAATCAGTTCATTAGCAGGATTCAAGACAACCTAATTTATTCTGGGGAGGTGTTTAAGCCATCTAAATCAGATACCAGGGACAAATTTAAAACTTTTTGGACACCAGTCCTCGAGGACTGGAATTGCCCACCCCTTCCCTAGATTGTCTAAAATCCTTGGAGGTTTCTGTTGGCTAATCGCTTGTTCTAGGTTTACAAGATCTACTATTAAATCTATGATATCCTCTGACAGCACTCTAATCTAGTTGCAAGACTGGTTGAATGGCAAAAATGAACCCTGTGGGAAAAGTATATTTCCTCAAAGTAATTCATTTAGGTCATTCGTGCCGGATGTGTGTGGCACATGAGCATGAAGATTGTTTAAAATGTTTATTTAATGCATTTTTTAGTTGATATTCTGTTTTGACATTAAAATGAAGCTACCATCTAAATTAGAGACTGCTAACTTCTTTACAAGCAAGAATACGCAGCATGGGGATAAACTAATTATGTCCCCCACTGTAACAAACTAATACCAGCTCCAACTCATCACTTTGGGTAAATGCATTTTAAAAACTGTTGTTTGGATAACTTTAATTTGATATATTGCCCTCAGTGTATTACTGAATTTAATTCTCCCTCCAGGGTACTGTAGTTAACAACCCTAATAGAACCAAATCAACCCTGCCTTTCTGACATCATTGGAAAGATCTCTCATATCAGGCTTTTGAGAGGTACCTATAGGGTCAGATTCCTGCTTTGTCTGCGGTGGTGGCCTTGCTCAAGGGCAGCAACCTAAGAAGTATCATTATCAGTGCCAGAAATATTAAGTAATTATTATTACTACATAAAAATAAAAAAAAGATGTTCTTTGATAAAGTAAGATCCACACAGTGATCCTTAAAAACCCAAACAGCTAAAAACAGCAATATGGGATAGCACAGAAACACAAAGTTGTGGAAATTTGAGCAATTACAACAAAGACTATTCATTACCTATTTCCATTTCAAATTTAGCTTGGGAAGGTGAAATAAGAAAATGCAATGCTACTAAAGACGAGGCTTTCCAAAGCAGCCAATCGGAAAGCACCATTAATTTTCCCTGACACTGACTCCTTGACACACAAGATCAGATACTAGTTTAGTGGTAAAACAAATACTGTTTCCACTGTGAGTGTATATTCTGGTGTTTGAGAACCGTTAAAACCGGCCAATAGGTTTTTAGACGCAGTCTCACAAACCCAGAGTCCAGTGTTCATATACACTACTCACAAAAAGGGATATTTGGCTTTCAGGTGAAATTTGTGGGAAATGTAAAAAGTGCCCGCTACAGTGATATCATATCACGAAAGTAGGGCATTTAAGTAGAAGGATGCACTGGTGATTTCCTCATCCCAAACAATTTGTTGAAACAAAAGTTAACAATGGTGTGTACACCACAACAAAAAATGTCAAAGTCTCAATAACTCGTCATGTGCTCGTGAGCATCAATTACAGCTTGACAACCACGTCTCATGCTGTTCACAAGTCGACTTATTGTCTGCAGAGGCAGGGAATCCCACTCTTCTTGAAGGGCAGGCCTCAGGTCATTGAGGTTTTGGGGTGCAGAGTTCCGAGCCTCTACACGGCCACTTAGTTGTTCCTACAGGTATTAAATGGGATTCAGGTCTGAAGAAAGTGCAGGCCACTCCATTTGAGGTTCACCTGTCTCCAACAGCCGTTCCTGAGGAAGCGACCCCAATGAGTTGGAGCATTGTCGTCCATGAAGATGAAATTAGGCCTTTGTTGTTCATGTTGGGGCACAATATCTGGATTAATGATGTTATTCAGGTACTATGGGCTTGTCACTGTACCATTCACAAAGTGTAGGGCAGTTCTATACAGACTGGACACATCTGCCCACACTGTGCCACCGCCACCACCAACAGCTCGTCTGGTGACAACAGTGGCTGATGCATAGCTCTCTCCTTGACGTCTCCAACATCGTTGGAGGCCATCATTTCTTCTCAACGTGAATTGACTTTCATCAGAGAACAGCACTGAGGCCCACCGGTCCCTCGTCCAGCGTAAATCCTCCCTGGCCCACGCAAGACGATGACGCCTGTGCCTGCTAGTGTGGTCAGTTACCCTTGCAGGTCGTCTAGCACGCAGACCACGCTGATGTAAATGGTTTCGAATGGTCTGACGTGACACTTGGGTCCCTCTCACCTCCCTTAAATGTGCCTGGAGTTGAGTGGCATTCATCATCCGGTTTCTCAGGGCATTGTTCACAATGTAGCGGTCATCAGCATAGGATGTGGCCAAAAGACGTCCACTTCTGTACAAAGAAACTGTTTAGAGTGAGAAGTGGGAAGACGGATGAAGAAAAAAGTAGGAAATGCTGGATGAAAACTTGTTGGAAACCACAAAAGGGGTTGGAGGTTCGCCTTCTATAAGGAAAAGAATGCTAAACATTCGACCAGATATACAAAAACGGGTTTGGAGTAAAGCCAAATGAAGGACTGAATGGCAATAATGATCGTGTTTATGAATGGATGGACGACGTGGAAAAGTTCAAGAGCTATGAAATCTTGTACAAAGCTCTTTATGACATTAAGATGACCTTTTTAGATGCAAATAAGCCCCAGATAAAATGTTTCACTTCCCTGTTCTTTAGCAATTCTTCCAAACAAACTCCGTTTGTGGCCTACAGCTTTTAATTTCACTCTCTACTTTCAATTACCGGCGGCTATACATGCACAGACTAATCTCTTCATAATGGTATTTAAAAAAAGTTTGTCTTGAATAAAACAGCAGTGTATATTTTGCCTCAGGGTCACCTTAACTGGGAGACAGTTGTCACACCTATGCCCACAGAGACGCAAACAAGACCTCCAGGATCACAGCCCAGATCTCTGAGCACTCATCTCATACAAGTAATGGGGTCTGTAATGTATGATTAACCCAAGGTTCAAGAATGTATTCAGATTTAATCATAACTCATTCTGTGGTGCATTGAAGAGTTCAGTAGGCTTCATTTCCACCTCAAAAAGCAAAATTACAGAGCTCATTCTTCCATGTCGAGGCTGAAAATAGAGTTTGCTCTACTGTGCAGGAGTCAGTGGAGCAGAAAGGGTTTTAACTACAACAAATGAGAAATAATAGGATGTGAGAGGCATTATGCCTTTTTTATGAGATGAAAGTAAAGGCATGCCCAAATGAAAACAAATCGGAATGACTGCATTTCCATAACCATACGACGGTTTTAATAGTTAAATAAAAAAGAAAAACTAAATCAGACCCACAAGATGGCACAAAACTGATTAAATAGGTTATCTAAAGGTAGCTTTGTTGATTTTTTTAGCGCTCGTTTTCTGTTGGGTTGGGTCGAACACTTAAAGAGAGCTATAATGACTACAAGCTTAATGAAAGCAGCTGGATCTGTTGGATCAGGCAGCTATGTTCAGATTTCATCCATTCAACTATTGAACTGAGTTTAAGTAAATATAGTTGTCCTTCTTTATTATTCCATCAACCTTGCTCATTTCAGCCTAACATCCTGATCCTGCCAATAACTTGCTTGCCACTTCTTTGGTTATGTTTTATTGTTCTGTGTTACAGTTTAATCTACATTCCATTTTACTGTGAATAGCAATAGTGGGTAATTAAACTAAACATACACATTTAAATGAACTAGAAATTCTACCAAAAACTGGGGCGAAGTTTGCAGTCAAATTTATGCCAGTATCTCATTGATGGCTACAAAAAGTGTGTGGTGGGGTGCCATGTGGCTCATGGGTAGAGAAGCACTATATGCAGAAGCTGCAGTCCTCAATGTCCCTGGTTTAATTCCCAGCCCCAGATCATTTGCTGGATGCAGTCCTTTTCTCACTCTACCCTTCTTCCTGGCCATCTACTGTTAAATAATTGTTAAAATGTCAACTGTGTGTGTATGAGAGAAAATAAATTTTTTTATCAAATTTGTGCAAAAAACATGAAATATTCATGGTCCTGATGAATTTATGCAAACTTGTTATCTCCCTAATCAAGTAGTTTCAGTGAAAATGGACGTTGTTTATAATCACATTCAAAAATCCCTGGGAGACAATTTCATCTTTGTTAAATTCTCCACAGCATGATACTTACACCACTATGTTTTACTGCACAGTATGTTTAAAATTGTAAGACAAAAAAAGTAATGTATTATAAAATCTGAGGAAGCATTTTCTTGCACACAAGTTTAAGCTGAAGTTTTATGTTCATCAGCTAATCAAATGTTTAAGACCACATCTAAAAAAAACAACTAAAAAAAAGCTTCTAATGTAGAAATAGGGTTTTCTATCAATGACCTAAATAATTTGTTTCAACAGGCTTGATGCTAAAGTTTTCATCTTTACCACTTGTTGCTCCAAGTGATTAAGATGTCTTCGCAGAGGGAGTCCACTGTCTGATATTGGTGCCCATTCATCAAAACCTATATTGCCCTTCAACTCCAAGTTTTCTCAATTGGATTTAGATCAGGGGAACACAGAATAGTCCAACAGAGTGATGTTTTTTTCCCTCTGGAAGGAGGCTTTTGTCAGATGGTCATTATGAACTTCTGTGTTGTCCTGTTAAAAACGGATCTGATCATTCTCACAACAATGTTAGCCTCATGCATGACGGATACCCCCTGGGTCATCTCCACGTAGCAAGATGTTGTTTGATCATTATGCATAACCTAAGGCTGCCTAAAGCTAACTAGTCATTTGCTCAAACCCCAAATTCATGTCTCTGTCATTGTATTTTTGTGCTGGTGGTAGTCAGAGGGCATCGTGGCGATGGTGCAAGGCAGCCTTTTTTCTGTCAGATACAAACTGTGGCTACAGTGTAGTAGCTTGCCTAAGTAAAAAATCTGGTCAATGGCAGGACCATTGACTGCATACTAAGGAGTCGATCCGGTCATGTAAACAGATGTATAGTATATTTATACTAATATAATTGAATAGAATAGAATACATTTTATTGTCATTATACACATTTTACAATGAGATTGGAAGATGTTGCAGAATGCCAACATCAGGGACTTCAATTTAAAGAGCCCAGTTATAGAGAGTTCATACTGTAGATCCATCAGAGGGCAATCCAGAGACAAACAGATCATGCATGCATATGTTGAGTCCTAAGTAATTTAGAGAGACAAATTAAACTAATATGCATGTTTCGACGGTGGGTTTTGATTTACCTGGAAAGAATCCATGCTTGCAAACATTAGGCAAAAGACCTCAGGCCAGGATGCTGACCCAGGACCATCTCACTGCTGTGGTACAATACTACCAACTGTGCCTTACTGCACCATATAATTTCCCCTTCAACTCAAAATCATGCACTACCCTGTGTTATAGAAAGAGACAAGAAAGCCTAACCACTTCGGTTCAAAGCATTTCTCTTTTCTGTCCCAGTTGAGCCTGCATCCACAAAGGAGAACAACTGTCTGAGTGCTGCCAAGGCCTGTAACCTGAACGATACCTGTAAGAAATATCGCTCTGCTTATATTAACCCCTGCACTAGCAGGGTATCTGCTTCTGAGGTCTGCAACAAACGCAAGTGTCACAAGGCACTACGACAGTTCTTTGACAAGGTAATTAAACATGCCAGGCTTAAGAGCTTTTATTGTCTTGTACTTTGATGTTTGATGAAAATGATCAATAACATACTTTTGTTTCAATTTTAAACGGAAGTTAAATTTAAATTCAGTGTCTTTGTGAATTTCTCAGCTTGGAAAAGTTTGTTACTCTGTGTACTGTGATACATCTATAAAAGCTACTGCTTCTTGTTTAGACTTAATTTTTTTTTGTGTTTCTTCCAAAAATCAAGGTTCCAAATAAATACAGCTATGGGATGCTGTTTTGCTCCTGTCCAGCGGGAGATCAGATGGCATGTGCAGAACGCCGAAGACAAACTATTGTACCAGTTTGTTCCTATGAAGATAAAGACAAACCCAACTGTCTTTCTCTGCAGAACTCATGCAAGACTAACTATATCTGCAGGTAAAACAAGGATATTTAGCATTTTTCAATTTGAATCTTCTTTTATACTCATCTTCCATTTTTGTAAGGGTTACTGGTTCTGGGTTTGAATACCATTGGCCATCAAAACTGACATAGTTCTCCCTGGTATAGATCAAGCATTTTGCCAGTAGTTGCTGCAGACTTTTCAGCTACACATCCACAACATCAATACCCTCTTCCATCACAGCTCAATGATTATTTATGAAATTACATAGTGTTACTGTAGAGGATATTAAAGTATATTACTCTTGTTTTATGCTCAAATATTATCTCCAACCAGTTGCAGATAGCATTTTTGAAGAAGAGAAAGCAGGGACACAATGGGTAAATGGTGGTTATAAAGTGATGGACATAATATATACAGTATAGGCTGTGGCTTTTAAATGATGTTCAACTGCTACTATAGCACCCCAAACTGCTTCAAGAATTTATTGTCCTATACCAGACATATTACCATCACCATCAGCCTTCTTTCCTTCATCTGAGGCTGTTTTAATTGTATGTAAGTTGTTTTCATCATGTTGCTATAGAGGTTTAAATCCTTTTTGATTTCCAAATTAAAAGGTAACTACAAAAGTGGCCACTAAGAGCAGAGGTTATGCTCATCTTTGTCCATCGTTTTGACTGAGAGGGTCAAAAATATTTACCTTTCATTTTAAAAACAGCTAATAATTACCTATGGAGTTGCAATTAATTTCTTTCAGTTTTACTAAATTTCACCCAGCTAAACAAAGGATTTTCATTAATCTGCATTAAAGCAAAGTCTGACAACTTTTCTATGCTCTACATGCACTTGAATGGCACCCTCACTTGAGCATATTTAAACGTCTCACTGTTTTGATGTTGATCTGGTAGCATGAATCTTAGCTGCCCCATTGGAGACTGGAATTATACTTTACTGGGGAAAAGTTTGAAAATCAGGGAATATTTCTCTCTGACTCTCTAAGCGAGGCTTTTCCTGATCACATAAGCCCTCTCTTTAGAGGAAGGAAATGCTGCTACAAGTGCTTCTGAACCAGATGCACTCCAAAGCCTTCTGTCTGTAGCTCTTCAAAATGGTAGCAGCCCCTAAATAGCAAGGTTCATTTATTTCATTCTCCAGGTTAGAGATAAAACTCTATGGGAGAGATGTGATGTAATCTATGTGTAAAGTTAGAATTATATGCAACCAGCAAGTGGTAAGGTCTGTTATTTGAAGTCCATCAAAATGACGGCTGGCCTTCCAATTTGTTCAATACCCGACCCCCTAAGTAATAGTATGTTTACAGTTGTAGTTTTCCAATGTCCCTTATATAAATGGTTGCAAGATATCATGTGTTTCCTTATTGTCTGACATGATTTAGTAATTATATAAGTGAAGAACTTAACCAAACCACAGGGCATGTTTTTTTCAAACACCATTCCCCCGTTCTTTCTCTGGGTGTCATTTTAACTTTTACACATGAAATAATATAACCTTTGGCCATGAAGAGAGTTTTCTGAGCAAAAATGTTATACAACTCCACGACTTCAAACTGAGTGGATCCCCTCAGCCATACATACTATGTTTTTTTAATTTGGAGATAGAAAAAGCATCTCTTAAAAATGGTTAAAAAAAATAATGTAAAAACAGATTTATTTGGAAAATGAATAAATTACAGTATCTATCAAAAATTACACAATATATTTTATAATCTTAATAATTACAGAAAACTATTATACCAATCAAAACCTACGTTCTAATTGCTAAAAGCTTTTTACATGTTTCCATGGGTATTTTGATCATTTATCTTTGGTGATGAGTTTAAAGTCACACACTAACAAGTCCTTTCCTCTATATGATTCAAGACTCTGAAACTAATGATATTAAAAAATATATATGTTGGTCAAATAAAACCCTTAATCTGCCAGATTTAAGATAGAGGGAACGGAAAAGTTAAAACAGAAAAGACAATTTACTTTCTTTTTTTTAAATTAGGAGACAGTTTTCTATTAATTGAACAACGATATCTTGTACTTGTCTTTTACTTTGCTTTCAATAAGTTACAAGTTGAATAAATACAGAGTATTTCCTCAATGTATGCACAATACATCGTTGAATGTAGAAAGAAGTATCAGATCTTTGTTTAAGAGTGATTCCAGAATCAGGGCACACTACTACTAATACTGCATCAACGACTTTAAGCTTTAAATTAAAGTACGTCATGTATCTCGACTGCTGACAGATCAAGACTGGCGGACTTTCTCAGCAACTGTCAGCCTGAAGTTCGTTCCATATCTGGCTGTCTTCGAGAGAACTACGCAGACTGTCTGCTTTCTTATTCAGGTCTCATTGGTAAGTTTTTAATAGATCCACTGAACATAGTTCATGGTTGTTGTTGTTTTTTCCTGTCAAAGTCTTGTTCTCTTGCTGAACAGTGTTTAACCTGAGAAAAAACATCCTCAAATTTGTCACACCTGGTTAAGATCCAGGCCTTGGTTTGTGTCAGCAGAATCTCAAGCTATGCATTTTAAAAATTAGTTTTTCTCAAACATTTTCTCAATAATTTTCAACATGGACAACAAAAACTATTCAACAAACCCTTACTCTAGTCTGTATTACATTTCACAATGTGAAATGCATTATAGGGTTCTGAGTTCTTTCGCTTCTAACGTCCACATTTACATTTTACATTTATGCATTTAGCAGATGCTTTTATCCAAAGCGACTTACAAAAAGAGGGTTTAACATTTAACTATGACACAATTCACCTGCAATATGCTAGGAGAGGATTTAACATTAATGATGACACTCATTTACAGCATTAAGGTAAACACAGAAGGCCCAAGTACCATACACTGAGTGCTAACTAATATCGTTAGATCTTTCAGGGCAATAGATACTGTCGGAAGAGCTGGGTCTTCAAGGATTTCTTGAAGGTGGAAAGAGAATCTGATGCTCTGATAGTGCATAGTAAGGTCGTTCCACCAGCGAGGAACCGCAAATGAGAAGAGTTTAGATTGACCTGCACGGGGCTTTGGTCACGTTAGTTGCCGCTCCTTGGAGGATCCATCAAACACTCTGTATGCCAGCATTAGTGATTTGAATTTGATGCGTGCAGCTAAGGGAAGCCAATGGAGTTCAGTGAAGAGGGGTGTGACATGCGATGGCTTTGGCAAGTTGAAAAACAAGCGAGCTGCAGCATTCTGGATCATCTGTAGCAGTCTCATAGCACAGGCTGGAAGACCTGTGAGGACGGCGTTGAAGTGGTCAAGGCGGGAAATTACCAAGGTCTGAACTAGGAGCTGTGTCGCATGTTGAGTTAGATATGGCCTAATCTTCCTGATGTTGAATAGAGAGAAGCAACACGATCAAGCGACAGAGGCAACCTGATCCGCAAAGGGCAGCTGATCATCCATCATGACGCCCAGGCTTCTTACAACTTTAGTGGGTGCCACAGATAGGGAGACTAACCTGATGCTGATGTTGTTGTGAATACTGTCCTTGGATGGGATAACAAGCAGGTCAGTTTATGAGAGGTTCAGTTGGAGGTAGTGATCTTTCATCCATGCAGATATGTCAGAAAGACAGGCTGAGATTCGTGTCGGTACGGAGAGGTCGTCTGGATGAAAAGACAGATAGAGCTGGGTATCATCTGCATAGCAGTGATAGGAGAAGCCATGCGAATGGATGATTGGGACCAGCGAAGTAGTGTACATAGCAAAGAGGAGGGAGCCCAACACTGAGCCTTGGGGCACCCCTGTGTGAGGTGGTGTCGCGTCGATATTTGGCCTTGGCATGCCACCTCCGGTGAGGTAGGATTCAAACCAAGAGTGTGCACTGCCCTTAATGCCCATGTCTGCAAGGTTGGTAAGTAGGATGCTGTGGTTTACAGCAGTTTTTTTTCAACCACTGTGCCAGGGCACAGTAGTGTGCCGTGGGTTATCGTCAGGTGTGCCTAATTGGTCTAAAAAGATTTTTTGAAATAATCTGCAAATAACATGCCAGTATGCCATTTTCGATTGTCTGTGTTGTAGTAGTGAGTAGTGGCGTAATCCTGTAATTCCCTTATCACTAGATGGCAATAGGTTACGTTAAAATAAGAGGTTAAAAAAATAAAGAGAAAAAAATTATTTTTTGTGTTTATTTGATTCATATTCAAGACACTTTGATAAGAATTAATTATATTTAATATATTACATATTTAATATATGTGACTATAGCGTATCATTTGTTTACATTTTTGGTTGGTGGTGTGCCTCGTGATTCTTTCAATGAAAACGATGTACCTTGGCTCAAAGAAGGTTGAAAAACACTGGTTTACAGTATCAAATCCAGCTAAGAGGTTCAGTAGGGTGAGAACTGATGATTGGCCTGTTGCTTTGGCTTCTTTTAAGGATTCCGTTACTGACAGGAGTGCCCTTTCCGTAGAGCGACCGCTCTTAAAGCCTGATTGGTTAGAATCAAGGAGGTCAGAAATTTCGTCACCTGCTTTGAGACAGCTCTTTCGAGGATTTTAGATAGGAAAGGGAGGGGGGAGACCGGTCGGTAGTTCTCCACTTCGGTTGGGGCTAGGGAGGGTTTTTTTAATAAGGGACTTACCTGGGTTTGTTTGAAGGCGGTGGGGAATGATCCGTTAGATAGTGAAGTATATGATCACGTGAGTGGCTGCTGTCACATCGGTTGGAGCTATGGCTTGCAGGGGTGTGGTGGGAATAAGATCTAGAGGGCAAGATGCAGGGCGGCTGCCTGTGATAAGCTTTGATACCTCCTCCTCGGGAGAGGGGTAAATGAAGAAAAGGAAGCAGTTGGTTCAGCGGCACTCAGAGGAAGGACCAGTGAGGAAGGGTGAGCTGTGGTCTGTGTAGATGGGTCTGAGAACTGACTGAGCTGATTGCTGCCAATTTGTCGGTGAAGAAGCTGGCAAAGGAATCTGCCGGGAGGTTGGTTGCAGTAGGAGGAGGTGGTGGGTTTAACAGAGACTTGAAGGTAGAAAATAGCTTCCGGGTGTCGTTAGCGATGTGGATCTTGTCCTGATAGAACTCCTTCTTTGGAGTGGTGAAGTTTCAGGAGAAGGATGAGAGCAGCATTTGGAAGTGTGACAGATCAGATGGGTCCGTTGATTGGTGCCATCTTCTCTCCGCAGCTCTGAGGTTTGTGCGCATCGATCTAAGGGAGTCAGTCAGCCATGAGTGTGACTGCATGGGTCTTGCAGGTTTGGGGATCAGTGGGCACAAGCGGTCTAAGCAGGAACTCAGTGTTGAGCAGAGGGAGTCTGTGGCATCATTTACCTCCAGAGATGAGAAAGTGCTACAGGGTGGAAGAGCAGAAGTTCTAAGTGCAGAGAAGTGGGCAGGAGACAAGTTGCTGAGATTGCATCGAAAGGAGACAGTGGGTGGGTGTACAGTGGGTAGTTGATGGAGACAAGCATCAAGCTGAATAAAGTAGTGGTCTGAGAGGTGTAGAGGAGTAACCTTAAGTGAGTTGGTCATCCAGTGTCTGCTTAAAACAAGAATAAGTATTTTACCAGCCCTGTGAGTTGGGGGGCTGCTTACCCACTGGAGATCAAACGAGTGATGTAGCGAGAAGAATTCTGCGGCATCTTGAGAGTCAAAGTGAATATTCATATCACCAAGGACAAGCAGAGGACAGTCATGCTCAGGGATACACATAATGGTGTGAACTACATACTTTTTTTTTACTTGGACACCAGTTGAGTTTTTTAACAACTTTTTGCATAGCTTATGTACTCTTGTATTTCTATTCAATTTAGTGTATTTATATAGCATAAATTCACAGCACATGTCATCTCAAGGCACTTACAGGGAAATAATTTCAATCCAATCTTAAATAAAGTATATTCCATTTGTTCCGAATTATTAGTCCAATCAATCAAAAATATTTTATTTATCCTAAATGGAAATTAAATGGTGTTGGACTAATTAATTTAACTAAGAAGTTGTTTTTAGATGGGGATGGCTGTGAGCAGGAAATATCTTCTGTTGCTGTTTTAATAACTAAGCTGAAGAAGCCTCTTACTGTGTTCCAATAACACTCTCATGAAGAAGATTTTCAGGGTTGTCCATTATTTTCTTGATTTTATGTAAAATCTTCCTTTGCGTCATCTCCAGAGAACCAAATTTGTACCCAGAACATACTCAGCCTTTTTATTAGGTTGTTGAGCCTCTTTAGGTCTCTTAACCTGACGCTGCTACACCAACACATGAGCCAGAGGAGATGACACTCTCAACAACAGACTTATAGAAGATCTGCAACAACTTGCTGCAAACCTTGAAGGATCTTAGCTTCCCCAAGAAGCTAAGATCCCTATCTCTGTATCAAAGAGTACATCAAGACAGTTCATTATTAAGATTAGCTTTAAAGGTATGTACCCAATAAAACTCAGGCGACTGTCAGTCATTGACTGGCAGCCTTCACTCCTCCTGGACCTGCATACTGAGAAAGCTTCAGCAATCCCTCATATATAGTATGAATGTAAACTCCCATTTACCAGGAAGAAACCTCCAACAGAACCATCTGCAACGATGACATGGGGTTTGAAAAGACAGAAAACACAAAACAAAGAGGAGAAACTGTTGTAAAGGTACTTTTTTTGTGAACAGAACACTAGGGAAGATTAATTAAAAGATGACATTGCAGCAACTAATGCAAAGTGGAAATAAGAACATATCACAGTAAACAAGAGTGGTCAGTTAGTCTTCGAACAGTCTAATCATATAGCAGTATATCTGTAGAAATAGCTCAGGATAACCTAAGCCTTTGGGATGAGGCCTTAAAAAGATATAAATAAATCAGAGTATTTACAGGTGTCTATTGGAAAGCCAAAAAAATGGCCCAGTGTATTCTGCAGAGCAAACTATCTAATCAGCTTTGCAGGCAAACACCTTATATTACAGCCACACTGCACCGCTATTGTGCAGTACAGATCTTGTTCCAGTCTTCCTTTCATCAGGGGGTTTCATTATGCAGAAGGGAAAATGGTGTCCCACAGAGTTTTTGAAATGAGATTTGAACACAGTGGCCAGAGGCCAATTACAGTCTCAACAGGCAGAATTTTCAATCTACACCACAGATATAATGCTTCACACAGTTTATTCCTTCTAATATGCCTACCCCACAGGTTCCTGACACTAAACTGCAGAATCTGCTTGTAATTGCAGAAATTGAACCTACTCAACCTCCAACTTCCTTCAAAAAGGCAGACAATTACTCTTTGCTTGATATTACAGTTTATTAAGGAATTATATCATTTTATCACACACTGCAATTTTTCTGGAAGTTGTAAATGCTCTAAGCTTACGCTCTCTGGCTGACCTGGACATTTTAATTCAGCATGAAAGGCTTAAAAACAAAGTCTCTGCCAAAGTACCCTATTAAAGGGTTTCAACCTGAGTAGAAATGACTAACAGCTCTATTCTGTTTTATGCTGCAGGTACAGTGATGACTCCCAATTATGTGCGGGCCTCTGGCATTAGCCTGTCGCCATGGTGTGACTGCAGCAGCAGTGGAAACAGCAAGCCAGACTGTGAAAAGTTTGCAGAGTTTTTCACCAACAACCGATGTCTTCGTGAGTTCCTATATTTTGTTTTCGTTTAACATGCAAAACACTTTACTTATACATTTGTTTGGGATTTTGTTTGTGTAAACTTGAATAGAAGATGATGGTCTACATGAGCAGATCTGATTAAGACTTAATTGAAAAAGTGTTACGGCTTGTTTTGGTTTTAAGTTGGAACCAAATGCAGGGGAGACCATAAGGTGAAATTAAGGTTATGTAACAAGGACAACATACAAAATAAAAAGGAAAACTAAGAGATCAGGACAAGGAATGCAGTAAATCTAGAGCTTGGGGGAAAAGGAAGAATCTAGCAGGAAATGGCAGTTAAATAGTGGAGAGTTTGATAAATGATTAGAGACAGGTGGTTGATTGGAAACACGGTTCAGCCGTGAGAGAAGACAAACAGTGACATAAAAAAAGAACAACTAACATTAACTCTATCTAGAACTAATAGAAAAATCATTTTGAGGAATCAGAGAGAAATTACTACAAAAATAGAAGAAACAGAATAAAGGAATAAACTTGGAACCTTAATTCAAATAAATATGGTAAGACTTGTTTAGCAAACACAAATTAAAACAAAACCTACAACTCAAGTATCATACCAATTCTAACATTAATACTTAGATTTTTACCTTCAAACGGCATTATTTAACTTTCACTTCACAATTATACACTTTTCCGTGCTAGGCTATCAAATGAAATCATAATGAAGAAAAATGAAAGTTCTGAAATAGCGTGTGAGTAAATGGATTAATTTGTTCATTTTGTTCCCAGGTCATTTTGTCTACTCTTATTTTTTTTTTTATTAATTTGCTTTTTAAATTGCCACCTATGAGATAGTACATTCAATAATTAGTTATTCATTCACCGACATGCTCCATTTGTTCTGTTTAGAAAACTAAGTTGGATTAATTCTTTCTTCTTGTTCAGGTAATGCCATAAAGGCGTTTGGTAATGGTACTGATGTTGGCGTGTGGCAACCCCAACCCCCAATTCAACCCACCATAGAGCCGAGCGTCACTCGTAGGGGTAAACCCTGGACAAACAGCGTTTTGGATGCACTGACAGATGTGAACCAGCTGGGCGCCAGTGGAGACTCATATCACATCTGTGGACCATTTCAGGTGAGGATTAAAAAAAAATTTTTTTGCTGTACAGAAACATTTCAATCAATTTTTTCTCTATCTCTTACCGAGCAGGACTTTGTATTTTGCTTTTTTGTTTGTATAATCTTGCAAACTTCTTAGGATATGGAAAAGGGAAATGCCTCAATCCATCTTCAAACCTTAGGAGGTCACCAAGAAAACCCATTCAGGGCTTCAGTCTGATTGTCAGATGTCTGAATCTGTCACTGTGATAGATAAGGGAGGTTTTTATGATGGCGTGCACAGAATCCCCCCTCCTGGGCAGAAACTGGATATGTCAATGTGGAGTCACATTTTCTGAAGCTGTCATGTCAAAGCTAATTGGATGCCTCAGTAACCTCAGAAATGGCCCGAAGGTTCGGTCTGTTTGTGACAACGTTAGTGTGCAGGCGGGAGGTAAAGCCAAAGGGATCTCCCTCATGTTTTTCCCTAATATTGGAAGGTCATCGTTGGAAAGGACACTGGTTTAGAGTTTTTGCTTGTTTTCGCTCATCTGATCTTTTTAAATGATTAATTTAAAAGTTCTCTAACTTCCTTTAACCAACATTTCCTGCATCCCTTTTGAACATATTTTGGCCCAATCCACACACTCGCGATATCTGCTATTCTCTCCTGATAAATATTTTAGGCTTTTGTTTTTTTATATATAAATGTGATCATATCACTGAGCCTCCTGTAACCAAAACAATCTATCACGTTGGCTTTTAATAGTGATAATATGAATTATCACTGGTAAAGAACCCTTTAGGAAGAAAGACCTCCAATAGAGCAATTAATCATTCTTCTCCATAACACAGATTCCCCTTATCGTTTTCTACAAACAAAACCTGTATCTTTGTGATTGTATTTTATTTTGTTTATCTAGTTGTATGTGCAAATGCTGTTTTTTTTTGTTTTTTTTATATGTGAATAAAACATTTTTGAGGAAACTAAGAAAAATGTAATGTAATAAACTGATGTAACCTTGAGCTGCTACAAACACACAAAGGCACCAATAGTTTACACCAAGAGAGTTTATGGGGATAAAAGAGTCTGTGTTTTGTATGGTATATTTTCTTATTACCTTCAGTCGTGCTATGGAAAACTTAATAGAGAAAGTAATTGAATTTAATGTGTTTCAACCTCCTTTCTTCTATTTGTTTTCCTTCTCCCAAGGTCCAAAATCTGGTCTCAAATCAAACAGCGAAAGCAGCTTTTTGCCCGGTAAGACTCGTTTTATTAAGTGCTTCAAAGTTATATGGTTCCCGCACGACCAAACAGTCACTATATTTTGCTGAAATAAAAACAATACATTTTACATGGGAAAATCTAATTCCATTCCAAAATTGTAAAAGTTTTTTTTGTTTATGTAAATATATAAAGTATGGTGTGCATTTGCAGTCGGACCATCTGAGGCAATTCTTTGTTGAGCCACTCGTTGCTACAGGTACAGCCGTTAGTATTTACACGTTTGCCTCAACAAAGAGGCTGAAATGTTTGCCCGTTCTTCTTTGTAAAACACTTCAAGTTCAGTCCGATTTAGTAGAGTGTCTGTAGGTATTGTAGATATTTTCATTAAGGTCTTTAGTGGTCTTTATACGCTTCAGGCAGCTGTTTTCTTTCATTTTTTAGCCCTCACTTTAGCTTCCTTTGGCATGTTTCCCCAAAAATTTGCTTTGAATCTCGATGTAAAACACCCTGTTCTTGCTACTCTTAGATGGTGATCTTCCTTCTCAGTCGATCCACCCACCTGAGCTGTGGGTCTGTCCGCCTACTCCAACGTTACCCCTCCTATTTATGTTTTCCTAAGCCAGTTTTTTAGCTTAGATGGGAAAGCAATATCTTTTTTCTTTTTGTTTTACTTGTAAATGATGGATTGAACTTTTAGATTTTTTGAAAGCTTTTGATATTGATATTTTAATGTACGCTTGTTTAGTTTTTATCTAACTGCTCTGTTCCCTGGTTCTGATGGTACTGTTGACTAATTTTCTCAAAATTACCTCTGAAGGCCTCAAAGAACTGCTGGGTGTTTATTGAGATTAAATTAGGGCCATATGTGGACTCTTAAAGTGACTTAATCTGGGTCTGTTGGATTGTATTAAAGTATATTTTGTAAAAAAATTCCTGCCACTCTTTCTTTAAAAGACCTTTGGAAATCATGTATTGTTTTCACTCCACACTGATACCCTACTTTATGATTTTATATAAAATGCCAAGAAAGTCCATTGAGTTTCAGAGTTCTGATGTGAAAACACTTTTTAGTGGTGTCACTACTTCACAAAATACTGAAGTAAATATTGAAACCTTTTTCTAGGATGCATAACTGATGTACTACACTCTGATCTTGTCCCGATCTTGTTCCTTATGTCAGAACCATCAGCTGGATGAGTCTGGAGCTTCGGATGCCATCGCTGGAAGCTCACCAGCTGAACCGAACCACTTGCATCTCTCAGCTTTAGTCCTGCCAATGGCCTCAGCGGCCTTACAGCTCCAAGCTTTTTCGTTTCTGTAGGAGCCGCGAACTGATGGTCAACCGCTGTGGTCCGTAGAAGCAATCAAAGTCATTTAAACTCGAGACACTCACCGAACTGAAACATCAACGTTTTTCTGAAATCATAGCCACTCTTGGATCAGATCTTGTGGACGACTATCTCTGGGATGTCAGCTCATTTGCCCTGGGAGGCTCCGTGTAAGTCGTTTGCGAAAGACTGTGTATTTGTCAGAGTGCTGTGCAGCTGAAAACTGCTTCAAGCATGAAGTCCTGTACCCCGCTGTTTGATTTGTTGTAGTTGAGGGTAAACGGAAAGCTAAACGTGTGGAACAACCCAAACATACAAAACATTTCATAGATGCTTTGAATTATAATTGATGAAGTCATTCAAACATTTGTTTCTTCTTCTACATATTCAATATTAGGTATAGAGCCGCTCTGTGGGTCTGGTCGTCAGTTTGATTTGTGGCTTTTATCATATCCACCCCATTTTGTATATAGAACAGTGCCCTGCTGTTAGCTTGTAAAGAATATTGTGTGGAACATTTTAAGAGTGTACATTAGTTCAGGGTCCCTCAGCTTTACTGATCCTAGTTGTTATTTATGAAATGTGATGAGGTGTGTTTCTTCTCTAATGTGGTTACAGACCTGACTTTATGTGTGTGTGAATACATTTTCCTGGAAAGTGAAACATTTCTCTTATCTATCAAAGTATTTGTAAAAGCAACGTAAAGAATTTAATGGCTAGAAAGTCAGACATGTTTTGCTGGTCTCATCCAGAAACCCGAGGACGACATGCTTCTATTATTTTTTCCACCGTATTTCTTTTTTGGAGGAGGAGAACAACAGTTTGATGAATAAACAATGTGTAAATACCAACAAGCGGAGTTAATGTCAAAAGACAAAAGCCAGCAGACAGTAATTGCCAGCAATTAGCGCTGGTCTGAAGGGAAAGATAAAAACACATACTTAGTTTGTATTTAATAGCTCAAATTACCACAGAATTTCAAAGAATGTACAACAAAATAAAGGCTCATTTTTAAACATCTTTAGCATTTCTAAAAATGCAGCGTGTCTGTTTTAATTATGTGATGTGTGGTCTCTCTTGACATCTCAACAGTCTACATATAACAAATGGATCCAGGAAAAAAAGATACAACATGCATCTTCTCTAATATTACAGAGCCTAAAACTTGCTGACATCTTGTCATGGTACAACCACAAACCTTTCCCTAAGATTTCATGTGACAAACCAATATGCAAATACATGGTTTAATTTTTTAATAACAAAAATATGGCAACTGTAATGTGTATTCAGCTTAACCAAGGAACCCTTAGAACCCCCTTTGGCTGCAATCAAAGCAGGTGGCAGAGTAGTTAAAGACCTCACAGACTGACGGTGCCACCACCTTACTCTACCTTTAAACTTGGCATGTTGAGAATGAGGTTTTTGCCACGACGTTATACCTGCAGGACAAATACTTCAATTTTGGTTTCATTGCAACAGTGGACCTTCTTTCACATGTTTAACCCAACCCCCAAACATGGCATTTGTCTCCAAAATGTAAAATCGGACTAAAAATAAACTTGTTTATTTGTACTTCAATGAGCAAATTCACTGTATTTTTACAAATATACAAATTAATCTTGGCTGCTTCTCTTGTTGTCGTCCTTACCCAGCCGGTCAGTTTAGCTAATTGGTCTCCCACTTTACTAATTAGGTGACAACTAAATGCAAAGGATTGCACTATATTTTATACAGAGGTATTAGAGTGAGTGAATATATATATATATATATATATATATATATATATATATATATATATATATATATATATATATATATATAAAAGATTTTTGGTTTTAAAGTTTTGTTGTGATAAAGTGGTAGGCATTGGAAAACACTAACAAAAGATGGCATTTCATTTATTCTCATAAATATGTAAGTGAGTACTTAAGTTGGTTTCTATACTTAGTAACAAAGAATATATCTAGGATCATGTCATTCTTTCCTCCAAAAAATAAAAATAAAAAACATTATCTCACCTTTTTGTATAGAAAAAGCTCCTGCAAAGCAGGATTATGGACAGACACCCTATCATTGTCACTTAGATCATATCGGCCCACATGTGGAGTGACAGAAGCGGACGAGGACATTACCTGCAGAGGACAGACTGGTCCCTGGACGGGGAGGGGGATGTGCACCGTCACCTGTTTTGGGAACAGTGATGGAATGCAGCATCAAGACAGAAAGCCAAAGATTTATTGGAAGCGTCACAGAAACAGAAGGACCAAATGGTTTCCTTCATGTTCGTCACGAGAAGAAAACAAGTCTGTCCGTTTTATCAGATGCTAAGAGAAAGGAGGCATGAACAAATCAGGGCATTCCTTATTTTTTTTGAATGAAGCAAACACAATTGCGGGGTAGTAACTGTAACTTTTCAGTCAATAAACTATTAAACACTAATTTGTATTGGTCAATCTCACAAAGTCCCATTAAAATACACAAAAGGTTGTGGTTGAAATGTGACCAATTAGGAATCTATCTGTGTTTGTGTGACTTTAAAGAACATATGATTAAGCCTCAAATAATCCAGAAAGAGGTTTGGTGTCATCTTTAACCGTTTTAAACTGGTTCAAATATACATATATTTATCTAAGTATGTCCATATGCAGATAGAAATGTAATTAAATAGGTGTTATTCATATTTTTCTACTGCTGTCTCATGGTTTGTGAGATGCCTTTCTCAATTTCTGTCAAAAACAAACTTCTTGAATGAATGAAAACAGTTGGTAATCTAAATAAGCCCGGGGTTTAAATCATTTTGGCTTTAAATTGGCAACTTAACATTCGTGGTGATGCTTTTTTTTTTGTTAGAAAGTGACAAACTCTTAACTTTTTGAGATTTTTAGTGTTACAGATATACAGGGGTTGGACAATGAAACTGAAACACCTGCCATTTTAGTGTGTGGGAGGTTTCATGGGTACATTGGACCAGCCTTGTGGCCAATCTTCATTAATTGCACATTGCACCCGTAAAAGCATGTGAAGGTCAAGAGTGTGAAGGTCCAATTAGCAGGGTAAGAGCACAGTTTTGCTCAAAATATTGCAATGCACACAACATTATGGTGACATACCAGAGTTCAAAAGCGGGTAAATTTTTGGTGCACGTCTTGCTGGCGCATCTGTGACCAAGACAGTCTTTGTGATGTATCAAGAGCCAAGGTATCCTGGGTAATGTCAGCATAACACCAAGTAGGACGAACCACATCCACCAGAGGAAGCTGTCTGAAAGGGATGTTCACGTACTAACCTAGATTGTATCCAAAACACATAAAATCACGGCTGCCCAAATCACCGCAGACTAAATGTGAACCCAACTCTCATCTTTCCCAGCAGAACTGTCCGTCAGGAGCTCCACAGGGTCAATATACACAGCCAGGCTGCTATAGCCAAACCTTTGGTCACTCGTGCCACTGCTAAACATCGGTTTCAATGGTGCAAGGAGCGCAAATCTTGGGCTGTGGAAAATGTGAAACATGTATTGTTCTCTGATGAGTTCACCTTTACCGTTTTCCCCACATCCAGGGGAGTTACGGTGTGGAGAAGCTCCAAAGAAGCGTTGGAGATCCAGAGTGAAGCATGGGGGTGGGTCAGTGATGGTTTGGGTTGTATCATGGTATTCCCTTGGCCCAATACTTTTGCCAGTTGAGGGCGTCACTGCCAAGGACTACCGAACAATTCTGGAGGACCATGTGCATCCAATGGTTCAAACATTGTATCCTGCAGGCGCTGCAGTGTATCAGGATGACAAACGCAACAATTCACACAGCAAGACTGGTTTGAACATCTCCAATGGCCTGCGCAGTCACTGGATCTAAATATTATTGAGCCACTTTGGGGTGTTTGGAAGGAGCGAGTCAGGAAACGTTTTCCTCCACCAGCATCACGTCGTGACCTGGCCACTATCCTGCAAGACGAATGGCTTAAAATTCCTCTGAGCACTTAGCAGAACTTGTACAAGTCATTCCCAAGATGAATTGATGCTGTATTGGCCGCAAAAGGGAGGCCCTACACCACACTAATAAATTATTGTGGTCTTAAACCAGATGTTTCAGTTTCATTTTCCAATCTCTGTAATTTTTTTTATATAAAAATAAAAAGAATCCACGCCTATAAAACCACGGCGGGTCTTCCCCAGCTCACCCTCGACATGGATTAGAGCGGTTCTTGATAAAACAGCACAATTACAACAATGCCACATCATATCATTACTCCAACACTGACCTCTCCTGCGACCTTTTTCAGCCACGCAGAACTTCTCTGTGGATTTCAACCCTTTCAACCCATTAACTCGGAGAGTTTAGGCAATTTCCTTTTATTACTTGTTAGGCGGTTTTATTGTGTCCAAATGTCAGTGTGTGTCTGACGTTTTCCACAGTAAACAACTATGAATTACTTCAAATCTTGTGGAAATCTTCCCAGGGACAGAGATAAGAAATATTGGGTTCTTTATTGGTTCAAACTGATATTTTAAAGGAACAAACATTTCTGTATGCTCTAGATGGATAAAGAAAGATTCGTTATGAAAGTGCAACAGAATATTATTGGCCTTTAAAACAGCTTAAAGAAAAGGGGGTAAATATTTTATTGGTAATGCAAAAACAGCCCTCAAAACATACATTTTGCGTAGAAAAGAAAATTGAATAACATGCTAGACAATTGCTGGTATTTATTTGAATCAGCTATTTTTAAATAGTGATAGTTGTACGGATTTTGTTGCTCCTATATCTAAATAGATCGTAGGCAATGACTTGATTCATCACTAAAGGCTCTGGTGGGGGTGAAGTGTACTGGTCCCTCCAAGCAGTAGAATCAGCTCAATCTTGCCAGACTTCACAAGATGCTATCTGGTTTGCAAGCTTTGACCTTTCACCTTAAAAAAGTCAACAATGTTCAGTGTGGTTATTCTTTTCCAATATATCGGAATAAAAAAACTTTAAAAAACTCTTTTATACAAGGACTTGCATCTTCTTCTCCAACTGGCTGTTCAGCCCATATTCATTTGGGGGCTAACATGCACATTTCACTACAGAACAAGTTTTTTTTCAACCTGAACAATATGATGACTGGACATTTCCTACAGTGTCCCTACTAAATTGATGCTGCTGTTCGTAAATGGGAAGTAAACAAAACAAAAACTACCACTCGACTAAAATGTGTTGCAGACATTCTGATGGAATCTTCTAGTCAGAAGATTTAAAAGGAAATTGTTGACAATTGAGGGTCATATGTACCAAAGTTTACTTATTACAAAAACTTTACAAGAATTTTGCATAATTACAATTACTCCCTTTGTATATGACAGCCGCTTTTAATTTAAGCAGCCTTCCTGGTAGTGAACACTCTTATAAGGGCCTTTAAGGGCCCTTTAATGGGTACTGAATAAGTAAAGATCACTTAAACGACACTTTGGCCGACCCCCTCTTTGCTTCATACATCCTTGCTGAAATACAAATCAATGACACTTGAAAAGGTCCATTTACAATTTATAAGGAGTTAACACAACAAAGAAGAAATCTCTCAATGCAAACTGAACTTGAAAAAACAAAAGCAATGTATTAAAAAATTTAAGTAAAAGCACCATGATAATGAATGCAAAACCATACTTTGCTAAATGGCACCTTATCTATACGAGAGTTCAGTAATGAAAACATATTCAGACTGATTAACCAGCAAATATGATGCATCAGAAAACAAAAGTATTTATTAACTAGATTTCATAAAAGAGAGGGTTGCAAAACCATTATTCTGTTGCCATGGTTAGTTTACAGGAAACTCACTTGTATTAATAATAAGGGTAAAGAAATCCCGGAAAAGAAATGTTTTACTGCAAAAACATTATTTTTACACATTTTCTGAAACACTCAGACTTGGCTCGGAGTGTAAATGGAAACAAATTGTGAAATGGTTCAAGGGGTGTGAATGTAAGGCGCTTTAAGTGTTAAATGCACTAAAGAGCACGTCTGTGTTAATTATTTTGGACTTACATATATAGCAACACCAAATGTTCTGAATTAGATTGAATAATTATATTAAATGTATTTGGTAAAGTAATTCCAGGCTGATGTTTTCAGCTTCTACAGTAGAAATGCTATGCTATCTCACCACCATGTGAAAGACACAAGAAATGACTTGTTTTTTTGTTCTTATATAGTTCTTTTAATTTTCTGACATGTCCATCTTTCAAATACACAGACGATGACTGATATGCGAGTTTGTCATCTATTTCACAGAACAGCGCGAGCCTGACTCCTGTGCAAAGACCTAGTTAAAGGATTACTCTACAAAACACAAAATAAAAGAAGAAAAAAAAAACAGAACACATTAGCTGGCATTAGGTTCTTTGCAACAAAAAGCAGGACAATGCCCAAAAACAGTTTATAAAGATGCACAAATGGGAGGGGGGGGAAAGGACTGACGTAAAAACAAGTGGTTTAAGTCAATGAAATTGAGCAAGAAAAACAGGAACCTGTTATTACTGACAGCGAATCTCACAGATGTAGCAAACCGCTCATTTATTTTAGATATATTAGGCCTGAAATAAACAAACAAGGTTTTCAGCAGTTTCAGAAAACCTGACAAAAAAAAAAAAAAAACAGCAACCGTGAACGACAAAGACACACAGTTGTTCCGACGAGACACTGTACAGCTTAGAAACTCCTTCGGACCTACTCACTCCCAATGGTTTGAGCTTGTGAAGATGCAAGGGCTTCTTCTGATTTTATTTTGTTTTTTAAAAGGTAACACAAAAGTCTTTGTACGTAAAAAGTGAAATAAAGTCATAGCCCCCCCCCCCCCTCATATAAAACTTACAAAACAAACTGATAAACAGCCAGAAGCGCAGGACGCCTCTGGAGCCGCCTGTTAAAACGTCCGCCATCTTAGTTTTAGTTCAAAAGCGTCAAAAATGTCCAAAGGATTTTACATTAACGACTCAACAGGAACTTCAGTGTTTTTTTATTTATTTCTGTGTTCTATAACAGTGACTACACTGAGAAAAATTTACATGTAGCAACATTTTTCCCAAAAAAGAAAATCAGTGATTCATGATTTTTCAAATTTATTTATTTATTTTGTCTGCCTCCTTCTAACTATTCACCCAAAAACGAAGAAAGAAGCAACTGCAGCCTCTGCAGCCTCAGTTCATGTATCCCACAGAAAACACGGACCTTTTAGTGTTTGTAGAATGGAGGACTCGTATGTGAAAGAACCGTTATGCTTAGAAAATTACGAAAATGCTCACGTTTTTCAAGGCTTTGCGACGTAATCATGGGTTGTTAAATTAAAACCTTTTACAAGTTAAAATCCTTCATAACAAAAAAAAAAAGAAAAAAAAAAAAGAAAAGAAAAAAAGGCAAAGCAGGAAATTACGAATGCTTTGGCACCCAAATGTACCACTTACTGGTAAGCAATCGAAAGTAATAAATTATACTAGGAGCATGTTTGGACATCTGCCGCCTATTTTTGATCAATTTAGTCAGCTTGTGACATCCCCGAAAAGGAGTTACTTCTCCTTCATGCTTTGCAAATAAACGGTATCAGAAACCCTTCATCAGACATACTTCAATGATTTTGCCTCTGCCATCATCTGTGGCAGATGTTTTTTCTCTTTAATGAAGACTATCATGTCCGAGCTGAGGTGAGGAAACTCGAGGCCAACAGGAATCGGTTGCTCCAGGAGATGGAAATGTCCGAGTTCTTCGCAGCTGTAACAATTCTCCAACAGATCACTTCAGGGCACGTCGAGTCTGTGAAAAGGCTTCCAGCGGCGCGACCTGACACATGCTGGAACGACATTATGAAGTCCCGGGAGAGTGGCCGTCGGGACTCAGACGCAGGTCCCTTGGTGAACTGGAGGAAGGGCCTTTCGGTTCTTTAAAGCTTGGGACTTGTCTTTGAAATCTGAGGGTTTCTGTTGCGAGATGTCGACCAGCGCACTGGCAACAATGAGTCCTGCAGGAGGGGAGGACAGAGAGACGTTTGAGGGCGGATGGAAACTTTCACAGGTTTTCGTACTACGTTGCACTCACTATGTAAAGGAGTAATTGTTAGACAGAGGAGGAAAGCCTTTTTTTTTTTTTTGACTGTTTATTTAAAAATGAAAATGTCTGTATTGTTGGGAAACGTGTTTTCCCCCCAAATGGATCATGAATTCCTTATTAGGTATGGATCAGGCCAGTTTATGGGCTAATCAAGCCAGGCACAATCGCAAAGCAGATAACTGGTCGTAGGCTGGTGCCAGTCTGGAAAATTAAATCAGTATCTTGATAAGACGGATTTACTTTGGACTTGCTGAGAAACACCAACAGATATTACTGCTAACCAAATCATCAACATTTGTTGAAAACTACAGGCAACTTCTAAAGTACAATTTGTAAACTGCGTTGCAGTTCATTATTTAACCCTCTTTTATAAGTTGCTCTGGATAAAAGTATGCCTGGATACATCATTATAGGCAGGCATAAATTCACATTTCTGTAACAGTAATCCTTTTTTGTAACCAGACTTATTGTCCAGTTTCTGGATTTTTTTTCTATCCTTTAATCACTGGTAAACCTATTTTACCCCTTATCTAGTCACATCAGCATCATCATGACGGTTTTTGGTTGACACTGCTACTTGCAGAATAATTACTCTTTATGAACCCAAACAGTAACCGTTTGTATAAAGCAGAAGGAAATAACGAGCGCATTCGCAGAAGTAATACAGACTCCTGCGAATGCGCTCGTTATTTTAATCAGGTGTGTTGAAGCAAAGATGCACCCGAAAGATGCGGGAAGCAGAACCTTAAGGCCTCGATTTGAAAGGGTAAGCCGCTTTTCAGACAAAAGAGACGCTTAAGTATTGCTGCCAAGCCTGACGAGATGCTCTGCAGCAAATCAGAGCAATAAAATGAAAGTATAATCTGACTGCTGACGACCTAACATTTACTCTGTCAGAATACTAATCCATGTAATCCTATTTGTGCTTTCTGGTTAGAAATGTTTAACAGCTAAATGCAAAACCGTCTTTACTTATAGGACTCCAGAATGGCAGGTTCCAGAGTGTTTGTTTTTTTTGGGAAAGAAAAATGTAAAAGTCTGATCAATCTTTTAATATACTATTTCATAACTATTTTATTGATGACTAATTTAAAAATGTAAATGTTGCTTTAGATAGCGAGGTGTAAATATGTGTAAAAAAGAAGTTATAGACAGTTATAACCTATATAGGACTTATATAGGCTAGTTCTTCTCTACTCATTTATGTTGAATAAAGATTCACCATATTTACTTCAAATGACATTATTCAGAATATGTCGTTTGAATTGTTTACCTGACTGTCCAGGTGGAGGCAACTCTGAAAGTCCAGAGGGGAGACGCATGAGGACCGTTACCACGGCAGCCTTCCCTCCAAAACACGGCTCCATCGTAACTGGTTTAGGCGCACCCTTAAAAACAAGAGACGAATAAAAATGAAAAGCGTATCACACCGACGGAGACGTCGAAAATATCAATCAAATGTCATGGATGAAGTGTGTTGTTTTATTGCACCTGAGAGACAACATCGATGGCCAAAATAACGCATTAACACGCAGCCTTCTCTTCTGGACGGTACACCCTTGCTTTACCAACTAAGCTGAAATCAATTTTGCTTTCTACTCTGGTCCAAGTAAAGCTTCATTTTGTTTATTTTTTCTAAATCGCCAGCTGACCAAAAAGCCACTCATGTTGTCTGATGGAGCTGCTGCGTTTAGGACGAGACGCCCTCCTCCTGAGACAAACGGTTCACACAACAAGAAAAAAAAAACAAAGAACACTTGTGTCCCCGTCAACACAGTCAGAGTGCCGAAGCGATGACCTGCCCCTCAGACGTAATGGCCAGAGCCGCTCGCATCAAGCGTGAAAAACATGTCATCCTGATAATGAATGTCAAGGGTTTCACAGCGTGCTTTGGCTGAAAGGACAGAAATTGTTGAGAAACAACGTCTCTCTGAATAGAAATGCTTTGTTTTACTTTCCCTGCGTGGTTATGCTTAAAGTGAAATGGCAACGTTAGAGCGGAAAAAAAACTCCCCACAAGAATCAAGATTTCAAAATTTATTGAAATTGTTCTTGTGAAATTTGTGTTAAACGCAAAATCCTCACATAACCAAGGGATAAAAGCCGAGACGCAAAGGATAGGGAATAAAAACAAAGCTATGTCTATGAATACTATTACTATAATGAAATTTTTGTCAAGCCAAATCTAGTTCTTTAATCTCTAGTAGAAGCAGACTTGATCCATTGCACAGAAGAAAATGCCATGATCTCTGGACAACTGCATGCCTCTTATATTTTAAACTTATTTTCTCAATTGTACTGTTGGTCTGTAACATTTCAGATAAATTCTGCAACAGATACTGTTAGTTTAAAGCAAATGTATGTAAAATATGATCCAAAGACAAGCTTGTTGCATCAGTTCATTAGATCTTCGGTTTCATAGTGTGCTTTCATCACAAGTAAGGAGCCGTACCAAGGCCACAACATTCAACTGGTGCGTAGATGAGGTTGACTGATTTATGTTTTATATGAATTACTATAACAGGATACAACAGGACATTGGAGAAATACACTGTTCTCCGACAGGTTGCAAACTGTGCCCTTAATTTACTACAGTAGAGCTGCGATTTATCATGCATTAATCATAACCATATGATGAATGCGCAACCCTAATTGCACAATAATTCAGTTTTAATTCAATTAATTAAACGACAGCTTCAATTGTGTCATTTCAGGCTGAAATGACAAGATTGAAATACTCCATTGGAGAGCTATGGCAATTTTTTTCAATCTAGCATGACCAAAACCCCAAAGACAATAAGTTGTGGCTGGGATAGTTAGTAAATTGCCCATGAAACTATCTAATTATGCACTGAATGGATGTTACCAAGAGCTGAATTTATGTCTTTTGATACAACATGAGATCAGACTGTTCCGTCCCCGATTGTCGATCGCTGGTTGACAGCTCAAAAAGGATTATTTTCCAAATCAAGTGCTACAAGTCCACACCAACGACGGCAGGCTTCGGTGTGGCTGCCGGTGACTACACAATGTTTGCTAAATTTAGCAGCAGGAGGGAGATTAAAATTTAAATTAAATGTAAGTACAAAGTTAAAGCAGAAACTTAAAAAAAAAAAGTTTAAAGTTTATTCAGAAAACGATCCACAATCTACATTTTCTAGGACACATTTTAAAAAAACGACCGACATACTGTTGTTTAAGAAAGCCTAGCCATGCTAAACTGGTAAAAAATGTCAACTATGCAATCATTTCCTCTGAGGTATATAATTATTGGCCGCTTATAGCATGAATGACAATAAATTCAGATTTCTACTGTTCTGTCTGTCTGCATCACAGCTTTAAAAGAGAAACAAAAAAACAAAAAAAATCAACAACAATTTTTTTTGTTGCGTCTCGAATTATGAACTTTGATCAACAGCTGTAATGCCATGCGGCATTTTCAAAAAGTTAACGTGAATAGTTTTGGTTATTTTAGGTGCTCCGCATCTGTACTATAACATGGTGATTCATTACTCCCTAGCCCAAAAAAAACAGAAGGCACGGACATGCCAACGCACGCAAACACACAACCAAACACTCGATATGAGCTCTCCTTCCAGCACTGACGGGTCCCATCAATCACACTAGCCGTTCATTACTGCTTCCATATGTCGAGTGCCTGCCATCTTGGTCTGCAGTTTGCTGGCCGAAATCTCTCTGTCCAGCAGCTGCTGACATCTTAAGTCACCAACAACGGAGCCCGATTAGGAGGTTTGAAGCGAGCAAAGGCGTAGGAGCGGCCAGAATCTTCTCACTCACCATCTGAGGGGTCTGTGAAGTGGCGTCATAGAGATGCTAACGGCTAATTTGGCGAGATAACTACCTATGGCTCTGTCATATTGAAAGTTTTTAGTAGATCGGACACTTGTTTGTGTTTTATATACAAATTCCCTCAATAATAAGAAATACTCCAAGCTTCATTCAAGCACAAGTCTGTCTTAATTAAGACAGAATTTGAGCGGCCAAAATAAACCCAGTGTCCTCTGGGTCATGGACAAATATTTGCATTAGTTAAGTGAAAGCAGATGCTGACTTATTGGCTGAAAGAACAAAATTAGGTTGTTTTGAGGTTTCACCTTCAGCTTGTGCCAAATCGTTTACGATTTCTGTAAGTCATCTAATACCGCAACCAAAAAGTTAGGTTTATAAATGTTGAAATTTGAAAGCGTGGAAAAGTTCAACGACAATCACCGAACACTTCAACTTGAACGGTTGACCGATCGGTTGTTTAGGGTGCAAACTGTGAAGCTTCTACGACGAACGTACGATGCAAACAAATCTGTTTAACATTTTAAGATTTCTATCTACTTTTCTAACTCCTTTTTGTAGAGTGGAAAGTTGGAAAATGCTTGATATGGTTGTCCAACAGGGAACAGTAGTTAACTATTTTTTGGGGTGTCCCAGTAAAATACGATACGATACATAACATTGCAGTTTTCAGTACCGACCGTTACCAATACGGACTTACTTACATAAAATATCGGTAGTGTAAAATCGTAGAAAACTCTTGATTAAAACATATTACTCAAATGCAGAACGGTAGTTTACAACAACAGCGAACAAGCAAAAGCTTTTGTAGTTATCACCGGGCTCTGGATGCCGAATACAAGCTGTTGGAACAGACTGGTTTGTTTCGGAATGCCGATTTCAGAGATTTTAAATGCAGGCCTATATAATCAGATATGATATATTTTTTTGATGTCATCAGGCTGATATGCAATATTTATACACGACCAGGACAATTTTGCATATATTCCTTCTTTCAGGACACCTTGGAAAAGAAATGACGAGAGCACCGAGTCACGTCGAGCCCCTGTTTCGGCGAAACACCCAACAATTCTGGCATCCATGGCATAACTACTGCTGTCACAGGACCAGACAAACGACACATGATCAACCCCTCTCCTCTGTAAATGCAAACAGCAATTATCAGAAATTATTTACTTGTCTGACCAACATTATTGAACCTATCATAGATTTACATTTGTCCTATGAATGCACCACAGGCATGGGATATTAAGAGACACTTGTTCTGCCCACGTTCCTAGTTAAGAGACAATGTTTATTTGTCAGTCTATTGTTTATAGTTGTGTGAAAATGCTTCAAAGTCGGTTTTAACGACTTAATTGTGAAGTTTAAGTACCGCAGTATATATAGTATATATAATTGTTAATTGTGTATGTACCGAAGTTTTGTTCCCCTTATTAGAGGTATGTTCAATTCCGTATGCTGATTTACGTTCATGAAGCATCCTATGTACGGCAATTATTTGATCTGTTGGGACGTTTTGATGACTAATTGGTTTCATTAAACTTCCCTGGTTCTGTGCAGCCACTGCAAACACAGGGTTTCCGTCAGCTGAAGCGTTTTAATGAGGTTAACAAGAAGTACCGGCCGCACTGCCAACATCACTCCCGCTCGTTGCTACTTTGTTAGCAGACGCTGTTATCATGCTGGAAAGAAATTGTGGCACAAAATAAATTGTGGAACAGACGGATTGTGTAAGGAGTGCTTATATCCAATATCAATATCGGATTGGGACACAAAGAAAGAAATATATGGTGATTTAGATAATAGCCAGTAATTCATTTGGATGAGATAGATATGAGAGTGTGGATTTTGTTATATAAAACTCCCGTTTTGCAAGTACAGGGCGTTCCAGGAAGGCATATTATCATAACACATATAAGGTTGTTAGGTTTACCGTTTAATGTGCCACACAAAAAACACTTCAGATATTTCAATAAAGAAGAACAGGCTGGAATAAATCAAACGCGTAACAACTACGTAATTAAAACCATATATTAATCCAAAAAAAATTGTCTATTTCTAGCAACAATCTGATCCAGACAGTGTGATGCTCTTAAAGCCCTGAAGCATTGTTTTTCCTCTTAATTTGCGCTTTACATTGCCCTTCAAAACACCGTAATGCTGTGTGAGTACCACTCAGCAGAGCGCTCTGCACTAATGTGTCGCCTCTTTGCAGGTTGCCACAGTGATTTTGCTTCTTTTCAGGAGCAGGTGACACGAGGCTCGAACAAGGCTGAGAAACCACCAGCGGTCCCTCAGATCTTATTGTGAGGACGTATCTCTTCATCTTGCTTTAAACCAAGTAATACACTATAGAGCCTCGAGGCGTATGCTGTACTTGGGGCAAGACATTATATATAATAAATAGAGAACTATTTTGAGAGCTAACCAAGGCAAAAAAGTACAACTGAAGAAGTTTTGGCAGACGAACAAAATGTACAATTAAAGTGATTACCAATATCTTTAAAACAACAGTTAAAATGTTTATAAAATTAAGCTGCTGTTTGATTCTTTTTTTATTTTATTTCATGATTTGAAGTAAAAAATGATGCATGAAATACATCTATTATGTGTAATGTGAGATTAGGACTCACATCGACGATGGGCAGCAGGACTTCTGACAGCTCTTCTCTGGCATCCAGCGAAACGGCGACGGATGCAAATGGACGACTGGCCATCTGCTGACGCTCTCTCATCAGCTGCTGTAATAACAAACACAGATGAGACGTGAGCGAAACACAGTGAACGTGCCGTTAAACAGTTAACACGTGGTTAGTGCCATTAATAAAATGCTCCACTACAATGATAACATCATCATAGATGACTATGAATAGTTAATGAAGCAGTTGAGCTTCTTCTCCAGAGAGACTTTAATGTTTCATAAATACATACATACATGCATGCATACATATATAAATAAATAAATAAAAGGAAAATCTAAAATGTATTGACAAAATAATTTTATTTGGCTTCATTGCAACGTGCTGCTCTCTGGAAAAGAAAGGACTATTATTTCAGCAGTACAAAGTATGAAAATTAAAATTCAACTACTAAAATAAAATTAATTTTTCATTTAATCAGATTTTCTAAATGTTGCATCGTCCCTACTTTATATTCAGTTTTTTCTTCCTTCCTATTATGGTAGGTGGAAAATTTTACTATTACTTTAGATTTTCATATTTTTCTTACCCTTACTTTATTAAAATAAATCAGAAATAACAGAACATTTACTAAAAAAAAAAACACACACACAACAGGTGTTAGGTTTTAATTCAACCATCAACTCTGTAAGTATAACCTGAAGCCTAATGAAACACCAACGTGTCTATATAATGAAAAACCATATGCTATACAGGCCGACATCACTGAACAATGGAAAAAATAATAATTGATTCCGAGGAATAATTATAAACAGGATTTTCAATTAACAGATAAAGTAGATGTTTTATCCCCCAGCACTACGCCTTATTACAAATCATTGTCTGCTTCTTTCCTGGTGTACTTCCTTCCTCATTTCCTGTCTTGTGACATTGTTTGCTTACTTGCAGGCAATATTCTTTCCTTCTGCCCTGTTTGTTTACATCGTAACCTTCCAGTCTCTCCCTTGCATCTTGCCTACCTTGCTTCTCTCTGTTCCTGCTTGTATCTCGCCTACTTCTTATTCTCCTACCTTTATTCCTTCTTTCTTTCCTCAAATGCACCTTCCATACATTCTTCCCGCCTTTATTCCTTCATATGTAGTTCTACTCTTGCTTCCTACCTGATTTTTTTCCCCATTCTTTAATTTTTTTTCTTAATTCTTAAATATATGTTTCTAACCTTTCATCATCTTGAATGTTTTAAGAAGAGAAAAAGTCTGCTGTAAATTTCTTACAGTCAATCCTTACTAATGTGCAAAGTAATGCTCACCAAAACTCGGTATAGCACACAATTTGAACCTCTGAAATAGAAAACAGCCCTAAAATAAAGATGTGCCTCTTTCACCCTCATCAACACTCTCAATCAATATTTATGATTAGAACTATGTGTGAAACAGATTGGTTAGTGTGTCTGCATCTATTGAAGCTATTTTAGAGTACATCTGTGATTATGTTTTTTGGACTGCATGGTGACACCGTTTCTGTTGGCCGGACTGGGCAGAAAAACACCCTTTTCAGCCACAAATCGATAATATAACACGACTAGTGCCACGCTAGCAACAACAATACAATGTCTAATCAATATCTAAACAGGCACCAAGGACACGACTGATTGGTATTGGATTTCAGATGAGCTCAAATTTGGCACATTAAGATCTAATTGTAATTTAGATCACTACAGCCCTTCAGTAGGTTGTTTATACTTGGTCTATTACATTTACAGTCACATTTTAAAGAAATATACAATTTTTTATATCCTGAACGTTTTTCAAAAAACAGTTAAAAAACCAGGTTTACTGCAGCATATTTTCAGGTGGAAACGCACATATCTGAATTTATAATCAGTAAAAATGAAAATGCAAAAGATGCTCAGACGGTCTGGTTGTCTATCTTATTTTAACCATATTAGCTTTTATGCTAAAAGTAGGTTTTCATTTCTTACAGGCTAAGAAATGGCTTAAACTTAAAAGAGTCCAATTTAGTGGGAAATATTTAGATATTTTAAAAAAAAAAAATTCGAAAATGTGGCTGAAAACAAACAAAATAAAGAATAATTTGGCAACATTTTCATACTTACAATTTAAAACTCCAATCTCATTTGGATCAAATAACATTTTGGACGGGAATTCATGCTTCATTTTAAACAGGTTTTGACGACTGCACAAATAATCACACTTGAAAGAAGTTATTTAATAATATCAGACTTACATAGACCCTAAATTTACCCCTGCAAAAGATGAATTCTGCAGTCAATTTCTGTCTCAGAAATGTTGCTGTAAAACAGTTCCCTACAATCTACATGATAAATAATACATGGACTTTAATTAATTTGTGCTTTTTTTTATCCTCCAAGTGTCTTATAGTCTCTTTCCTGCTCACGATGTTCTCCTTGAATTTTAACTGACCCTGCCAATTCTTGTTCTTCATCCCCAAACGTTTAACACAGAGCATAATTTAGTATTCATTGGTCCGTCTATTAATTAGCAATAAAATATTGAGAGGTGTGGAGAGGTTGACATTGAAGTTAGAAAGTGACCATTTGACTCACTGTCTAGGTGTTTATCAAGGACAAACAGTGAAAAGACAAAGTCAGGCTATTATAAAGCATATTTTTACATACATATTTTAGATAGCTTACTTGTTTTTTTATAATAAACATGTATTTGTATAGAAATATTTAAAAAAAACATTATTGATACCAAAGAGGGAAATTGGATGATTAAGACTTTCAAATACCAACAAAAGCCTTAAATATTGAAATATTTCAGAGCTTCTTTGGCAATATTGTTTGAAGGCTTACCCTCCATGAGTAGTTTTACTATTCTAATGTACTTTTAAATGTTTCTAGAAAAACTCAATTTCAGGTTTTCTGTAAGTGTGAACTATAGTCATAACTAACAAATACCATTGAAGCCTTTTTTCATGTGATGACTCCTTATGAATTTCACTAAAGGAAACTGAAATCAAATATTTTTTTATTATATTCAAGTTTATTGAGATGAACCTATAACTGAAATGTTCAGTATTTAGTCAATTTAATGTAAGAAATAGAAATTGAAGCTTTTTCTGGAGACCCCACTCGATGCTCTCTACAGTGAATGAGTGAAAAGTAGCGCAGTTCTGTTCAATCTGAAAATCTTCCCTCGGGGAACTAGAGCTGAAGAAAAAAATATAAACAACAGCACCCACATGAAATTGACATTGATCACCTGATTGATTTTTTCTTCTTTTTTTAAATTTATATCTGATGCCCGATGTTAAATTGGCGTACATCTCTGCCATTAAACATCAAACCAACAATACAAAACCAATAGATTGGAGCTGCTGGGTCACAACGGCTCAAAATGAAAAATGTTGCCCTTTTCAGAGAAGATAAACGCGGGGGGGGGGGGCGAGATTGTTCCAAAACAAGCAAACAGCTCAAGGCTTATTACGGTTTCCAGCGCAAAAAAGCTTCAAATCCAACAACATTCATCCTAAATGTCAGATTGCCGTGATGTTATTTATCATGTTGGAGAATTTATTTTAACGCAGCAAAGCGCAAGATGAGAGCAAAGGCAAAGTGTAGCAACCTGGCATCCAACATGTGCCAAGAAAGCTAGCGTTAAAAGGGGGGGGGGGGGGCAACAATACCCAAGAGACTCTAGAAATGAATGCTGAGTTAATGACAAAAGGCAAGGCTGAACTCTGTAAAACCAATTAACGTTCATGCAATGACAGACTGATTTTGTCTAGAGTACAAGCTGGAGCCATTCACAATTCTGATAAGGGTGGGCACGCAGCGCATTGCTATGCAACTTGATTAATTTGGCAAGTGAGGGCATGAATTATCTGTCGAGTGAATAAACATTTTGTCCTCTTTGCCGGATTGTATGAAGGGGGTGGGTGTCATCCCGCCTCTGAGTGCATTTCACACCGATGCAGGTCACTCTGTCCCTTTCAAAGATCACCGCTCATATCCACAGGCTGCTTGCTTTAAAGTCAAACAATACATAAACATGCAGTCAAATGTACACCTCCCCCCTCCCCCACGCAGTGCTGTATTGCTTCCCTCGTAGCAAATTTGTTGCAGACCATTTAGACCCTGCGTATGGCCGCTTGTTGGACAGTCTAAACACACACTGTGAACAATGGACTTAAGATAACCAGATGAAGATATCTAGTGGTTTCCTGCCAGCTTTTCCAAAGCGCATATGATGCAGGAAAAGCTGGTGTGTTCTGTGCGGGCTAAGATACGAAACACAGAAACAGAATATTAATTAACACGCCGAACTTCAATATAAAATAAGGGCCGTTAATTGAAGAATATTTTCTAGGACAATTTCATTTGTGCCCGAAATATATTTTTTTTAAGCCTATTTTATTATTAACGACAGCACAACACAGTTATTTCACAAAAATCCAGCCACCAATGCGTGTAAGAACAAACGTCAGGTCTTCTACTAGGAGAACCAACAGGACACAGCAGCTGGAAAAGCCGTGTTTTATTAAAGTTTCACTGATACATCATTGGGACTGTATTGAGTAAATCATGAACCTTTTTTAAAATAACAACAACAACAACAACCCATCATCACCAAACACTCCAGATAACTTTAAAAGGTCCGTCTTCACATGTGTGTAAAAGACGGACAGAGAGGGGCTGCATTAGATAAGTCCATGTTTGTGTGCTACATCTTTGCTCCTCTCTCTTATGAAATGTCAGCACGCGCCTCCCTTTGGTTTTCTCCCCACAGGTAGCTTCAAAGAGGTCAGCGTTTGTCCTCCTATGTGGCATTTAGAGCTGCTGTCTCTTGTTCTCTGGGTCCAAGTCCCAACACTTAACTTCAATCAAAGTTATTCAAATTAGCCGTTACAAATTTGTTATCATGTGCCTTTAAACCCGGAGAAAAGAAGAAAGCCCTTATTTGAAGTGAGGAGGACAACAGAGGCATTGAGATTAAAAAAAAGGACTTTTGTTGAGATTTCTAGGAACACCTCAGAATTGTCTTTTTGACATAGAGTTGCTTGATTACGAACATATCTTCATATTACATATCTTAAAGATAGAAAAAAAAAATTCAACACAATCTTTAATCCCAAATATCGTTATACCGGCAAGCCAGTAAAAATCCTTCCATCAGATACCCGTAAGCCCTGTGGATTCATCAGCGTTTTACTCGGTATTGGCCAAGACAATCCTGAAAGCCTCATTAAAACTCCTTCATTCGGTGTCCTTACAGCAGATGAGGGCTCAAACGGCCTCAGGGTGAAACCCTCCTGCCCTCAATACAGCAGGCCTTGTAAATCCAAAGACACAGTGGAGAAAAATCAGGGAACCATTTAGTTTACAAGTCAAAGAAGAGGCCTCCACACACTCTACAAAGGGCTCAAGACCAAACTCCCTTTATTAATAACCATACCTCAATTTCTCTACATGTCTGGGTAAGTATGAAAACTCTGCACTTGCTTCACTGTAAGCATTTAAGCTATAACCAGATGGCTGCTAAATAGACTCAATAGGATCCAGCGGTGACTTCTACAAGTGGTTTTATTGATTCTTGTTTTATGGAAGACTGGGTTCTAAAGATTGCAAAATGTGAAGTTGTTCAAAATGTATTTGCGAAGCAAAACTACTATAAAGGCAAAGGCTGCTGTAGCTTTTAGGAAAAGGTACCAACTCACATTTTTTGAATACAAAGTTTCCTTTAAAACTAGACCAAATGAAAATGCCACATCAGAGCTATAGAATGTGGCATGGCTTAGTAAATTGTTGATATCAGGGATACAGAAGGTTTTAATATTCTCACTCCTAGTACATTTAGATCTGAAGTACACTTTTAATTTTATCAAGTCCCTTCTGATTGGAAGTCACGTTTTGGAGTAGCCTGAGTTTAATCTTGTAGAGAAATCTGTGCAGGGGGAATGATTATTTAGGGTAATGGAAGGGAGGTCTTCCAACCTTTAAGTCTTGAATCTCATCACCAAATGTAATGTATTTAATGTATACCAAACAGAACTCTCAAAGATAGCACCAATAAAAGCTTCTACACACAACCACGGCAAAGTTAATGAGATATTTTAAGATGGAAAAAAATTAGGCCTAACATAAAACGGAGTTATGGTTGGTTTTGTCCTGATTTAACTAGTTCAAGAGTAATGAGTCCATCTGTGTGAAGAAAAGCTCCAGGTGAGGTCATGAACCCAAATTAAGCTTTCACTTACCTTAGTCAAAGACTAAAATTTCACAATTCACTGGTCTCAAATTGTGAGAGAGCATTAAAGATCATTATCACACATGGATTCCTACCAACAAAATCCAGAATGTCATAATTTTCAGAAACTTTTGGATGTCACCATGGATTTTTTTGGACCATGGACATTCACGAAAATGTTCGAATAGACTGTAACAACACAAGATATCTGAGAAAAAGATGTACCTTAAATCCATCATTACGGCACAATAAGAAAAGTCACAATCAAAGTTACCTGGGATCAAACAAACCATTAGTATTTGATATTTTTTCATTGACCCGGTAAAACAGCGTTTTTCTCTGGTCAGAATAGATCGCCGAAATGGCCAAAGCAGACACAAAAATAGTGAGCAGAGTTTTAAATGGGGACCATCTGCCAGCAGAAAATTTTCATCGAGTTTTTTATGATTTTCTGCTGGATAGGTATGAGTCAGAGACAGGGCTGTAATCATTTTTGTTTACTTTTAATAAATCAATTAAGGGGATATGAAATTCTGGTCCTCCGATTATTAATGTCATTCCCAAAGTGGAAATGAATTGTGAAAGCTTCATTAACAGACTACGGGCGATGCAGAGAGACCAAAATGAAATTCCTGCTGTTGAAAAATCCAACCGCACCCGGGAGAATAGCAGGTTCGCTCCAAAGAGATGAAAATTGAAGTCGGTCCAGAGGCAGGAATATTTATGAAATGTAGTTTTACATTAAGAGCAGTAAGGTGAATTTGCATTTCTCCATTCCTTCATATTCGGGAAAGACTTCTTCGGACCCACTTTGTTTATTTTATTTTATTTTATTTTATAATTCCTACTTCCAATGATCCCATCTTTCACCTTCTTTCATCCAAATCCCTTTCACTCCACCACTGAATTTGAATCATTCATATTTCATCTCATTTTTCATCCCTACTCTCTGCTTCGTTCCTCTTCCTTTCCGCCGTACGTAAACCCACACTTGGCTCGATTAATTATATCCCCTTTCAATGAAATTATTTGACAACATAATTGGAGAGCACAAGATTTTGCTGGAAACTCATTAAATCCTTCTTTAGCAGTGACCAAAGGCTTCTAATGAGATATAAGGCAAAGTTGTGCCTTAATTGTCCGACCTAGCTCTTCCGTTAAATATTTTTAAACCGAAAAATGTTTATTTTATTGTTTTAGGCATACGGTCTACTTTTTCAATATAGTAATAATATACTAATAATATACTAATAATAGTATATAAGTAATAATAAAAAGTATAATATACTCATTCATTTTAAAACTTTACACAACTTTAAGCAATCATTTAAAATCTGAGTTTAGGTCACAACATTAAATGCTAATAAAGATATATTTAATATATATAAGCAAATAACAAAATTACTCCTACAAAAAATGATGTACCGTCTTTTTGTTACTGTTCTATTATCATATATTTTTGCCCCTTCTTTAGGGTGTAATTATTTAAGAATGCTATCTGCTACAGTAACTTCCCCTTTGTTAGAAACATTGAGGTATAGCATGTTTAACCAAGTCAGAAAAAGATATCAGGACAATTGCTGAGGTAGGTAGGCTTATTTGACCTATGAAAAGGTTACAGCAAAGGTTTTTGGTGAAGATTAAAGAGTGATCATATTTCTCTCGTTTTAGTTCATCTTTGATGACTTATTAAACCTAGAAACAAATTAAAAATAGCCCTCACATGTAAAGTGCTTTGCCGTACATCAGATTGTTCAATACATTCCCAACATGAGATGAGGATATTCTGACCTCTTCTTCACACTCAGATCAGTTTAATGGTGAGAAGCCAGTGGACAAATGGATCTTCCAAATGGACAATGGCTAGGCCGAGCATGCTGGCAAATATTGGATTAATAACAACAAAATCTATGCTTTTGACTGGCCATCAAAATATTCTTGAATCAGGTCTCAAAAAACAAAACAAAGTAAGAGCAAGACGACCTACAAACCTGAATCAGTAATGGTTCCATTCACAGATAAAACAAATGTCAACATTTTGTATTTGAAGAAATGCTAAATAATTTAGGCATTTAGCAAACATAATTACTTCGTGTAATCACAACTGACAATAAGCAGGAATAGTTTAGCCTGATTATATGTGGGAAGAAAATAATAAAAAAAAGTCTTTACACAAGTAAATATCATGTTGTCTTCTTGGCTTTTTACGTCAACTTTCAAGGTGCTAAAATATGTATTTACTTTTTATTTTAGGGTCAAACTCTTGATATTTCTTGATAAAATAAATAGACTATTTGAAAGAGATGACAAGTAAAACATATGACACAAATTTAAGATTCATATTATATCAACCTTACTAGAAGGACTCAAATATTCAGAAACCTAAGTATAACCTACGTTGCCAAGACTGCCAAACGTGCCTAAGAGACTCAGCCGGCGAGATGCAAAATGATGTTTATTTTAAAGTTCCATGAAAGTACCCGATAATTACTCGGAATAAAGTCAGTTTGGCTTTAGATGTTGTTCACTTACTTCTCTGCGTCGAGATGCCCAGCAGGTCTGTTTGACCTTCCACACTACTGCAGCCACCAGCAGCAGAGATAGAAAGCAACTGTGACGAAAGAGAAGATACAAGCAACATAACTATTAAATAAAAAATAGTATTATTTGAGTCACTAAGCTTTAGTTTTACAAGTAAACTTGGATGTATAATAAGACACATTTTTGCTTGTATGAAATTATAATTTTTTTTTGTTTGCTTTTGAGATGCAACTAGACCTCTCAGCTATCCTTCAACGTAATGAAAAGCACAGAAAGCAACAGAAGACAACTCCCAATCTTTAAAATGTACCTAAACAGGAGAGATGATCTGAGGAGGAAGAACTTTAAAAAACTCGTCACGGTGAAATATTTTTGGCCGATTACTTCGATTAATAACCCAACACTACGGTCATTACTCAGAAGATGTTCAGCGGATATGGAAGGAGAAAATTGACTGATTGAGAGCTTCCACTTCATTATGCTTTTGACATGTAATGTAAAGATGATTATCTTTTAAAAAGGCAGTTTTTAGGAAAAGGGCAAATGATGAGGTTTAAGATTTCACATAAAATGTCTCACAAACGGTTCTGGATTTCTCTTGCTTTTGTATTTAATGTCATTTTTTTTTGTTTGGGTTTAAAAAAGGCGAACAAATTTCTGCCTTCAAATTTAGTTCAGTTCCGATAAACGTGCCTCCTATATTACCAAAATAGATAGGGGGAAACGTTTGGGGACTTCAAAAATTAATACGTTTTTATCTTAACAATTTCACAGTTTTAAATCCTTTAAATTAGACGACATAGAAAACATAGGTGTTTTCTTTAACTGTATGGTGCAAAGACTAGTACCTGCCACCACCACACCTACAGATCCACACTATCCCTCAGCCTGCTTGGAGAATCAACTACACTAACCCAGAAAAACCTTTTCATATTTTACAGCCGTGTGGCTCAACTAATTAGCCATCTGATATCAGCAACTTGCGGCTGTTATAATAATCAATTGAAAAGGGGAAAATATTATGTACAGCTTTACAATTTTTAATGACCTTCGACTGAAAACCTTTTCAAAGCAAAACTAAAGAAGTTTCAGTTTTGGTCGATTTTGGCGGACAGTGTGGATAAAATCCGTAGTGTTTTGTCTGAAGGAAGACTGCATTTCCCATGCGGACCAGCACATAACGTCGTAAAATCCTGATGTCCCGGTCGCCTGCAGTTGGACTGAAGTACATTTGTGTATATCACAATGAGATTGAAAAAAAGAAACGGGCGAAGTGACGTGTGCCGTAAAGCAGTCAGCACAACTGTAGTTTCGTGTGGCAGGGTTCCTGCCACCATCCTTAAAATTTCGAACATGCCTGTTAAAGCGATACAGACCCCCTCGAGCCATGACAGAGGTGTCATTCAACGAGCTGTAAGTCGACATATAATCACAAAAGTTTTGAAAATATTTCATGAAGGTTGAAAATTTACCTAGTGTTGCTTTAATTTAATTTAGATAGAAACAAACTTATTTTTTGTTACTGTATGTGTTGTTTTAAAACTGAATTTCGTACAGTTTTTATGCACCTTGTCTTTGCTACACATAAATAAAAAGATTATTTAGGTGTCCTTGTGGCAAATCTGGACCAATAGACAGCATTATCTGGTGTGTGCAATCCAGAACTGTAACGCTTTACGAATCTCATTCTCAGACCGACTGTCCCAGATCCTCAGTTTGGAAAAAGTCATGCTGGATTTGAGATATTCTAGTATGCAAAGGCCAGCTAATCACATTTCAGGAGCAGCATTGTCCGATATATCTAAAATTTATAGTTTTATGGCCTTTGTAAGAGAAAACCTCAAACTAGCCCACATTCACACATAAGTCATTTTATTATTTTTAAATAACCCTGAATTGAAAGAGAACATAAAGTTCTTCTTTATAGCCACAGACCAGATATAATAGAGTTGGTCCTTGCACTGCTGTGGTGTGTAAAGAGTTTTGCCACCAGGAAAAAAACATTAAATGTCTCGCAGGAGGGAGACAACCATCTCCGATATCATGGGCCAATTTGTTTGATATGTAAACTTCAGACTGTGGCATATTCTAGATCTCTTTGATCGGATGAAGATCAGCAAACAAACAGGGAGGAGAGGGTTGTGGCTGGAGTGGCTAAAATAACAGCATATTATAACGAGGAAGCTTGAATCTTCTATACCTTGCGTTTTCGATCAATAATAAACCAGTTCATTCCCTCCCAATACATTCTCTATTTTTGTTTAAGCAAATTAAACAGTCACATGTGTCTTTCGATTCGAGCTAATTATTTCTCGTCATGTTAAACGGCGACAGAAAAAACATCTTGTTTCAGGAAATCCAAGCTTTGATCGGCAGCTTCTGTTAAATATTTCATTTCTCTAACGGCACAAGAAAACTAAATCGGCTGCTTAACAGACTTAACTAAGCTTCCTAAAATAAAGAAATCAGGAGAACAAAATGTTAATTTGGGAACTATAATGATTTTGTATCTGCGTCACATATGGAGCAAATAATTTTATAGCACAGAAACTGTGGATGTATGGACCTTAAAACATTTGATTACAACAAATTACTTGTTCCATCTTCCAATAAAAATGAAAACACTGGAAGAGTCGTGATGTCCATTCTTTGGTCCTTATCTCAACTTCAAGGAGCTCTAAAAAAATACCCTGTGGGGTGATTTGACATTTTGGTCATCAGGCTGATTATGTTTCCTGCAGGTTCAAGTCTCATCAAATCCTCTCACACACACGTGTACACACACACACACACACAC
>JAVLVB010000546.1:4030575-4054053 GCA_032876305.1 Orestias chungarensis | reverse complement strand
GGGTTTGGTTATAAGCTGACAGGAAGCATTTTATAGGATTGGTTTTTGCTTAGAAAAATGGACCAAGTGAAATTAAAATAAAAGAAATCTGTCAAACAATCACTACCAAGTCTTTATTTTTGACTTTACGGCTGAATATTATAAAAATTTAGCTTCAGTAGCACTAATATATTTGCTTCTTAAAACTTTAAATGTTTAATTAGTTTACTTCACAGTCTTCTTTGCCATCTAGTTGAACTTAGCTGAATATAAACTTACTCTATATATTTTAATATTACGTTACTTCTATCACTTATATTACGTAGGTAGGTATCTTGTTACATTTATGCAGATGTTTTGGGCAACCTGACAGAACAACCTTTAAAGAAACTCCGTTCTAATTGGAACTTGGACGTTTTCCAAAATGGATTGCATTGTTTTATTTGTCTTCCACGCTGTCACAGGTAATTTGTAACCCCAAGACAATTGGTGAGAATTAACACTAATCTTTCTTATATGACTCCAGATCTGCCCTATAATTAAATCCTTAGTCGTCCTTCCAGAGTAAGACAAAAATGATGGATGGTGTCACAAAACACGCCCCGTTTCCCAATAAAATGTATTTCAAAAATCACGTCTTAGGTGCTGCTCTTACCTGGATTTTGATGGGCCATGAAAAATTACTGACGTACACGTAAAACGTGATGTTCGGGTTGCTTCTGAAGGTGAACTTTTCACAGGAGAAACTGTCCTTGTACTCCTTGATGTTTGTTTTGGACACGATGGGAACCTCCTCTCCGGAAATCGTCCCAGCTGTTGAAAACAACGTGTTCTTTATGAGCACAAAGCTATTAAGCTTTTAGATACTAAAATAAATAAATAAAAAGGTTACACATCAAGATGGAGGTGCTTTGCCTGCAACATATTATTAGAAATGCATTAACGAGTTTATTAGTCCATTTCAAACAGCAGGGGAGCACTCATGTGCAATTATCATTATTTCTTAACTGCATTTAACTTTGTTGCCGTTAACATAAAAAAAAAACCCAGAATATTCCAGGATAACAAATCCAATTATATTTTAAAATAAGATGGAGACGGCTGTGAAATGGATGACAAACATCTCCTGTACTGAGGACATCCACCCCCCTTAAACATATGTGATATTTACCATTTAATGCCCACACATTGCAGGAAAGCTACCATATATAGCCACTAACGATAAATGCTTCTTTTTCTATTGTTTATATGGGAATAACTTTGTTTCTCAGTAACACATTACCAATATTAAAATTAAAGTTTTTTTTAATGTTTGGTTTTTTTAAGTGCAAGGGCTACAATCGCATGTTTTCCCCGTCTGTCTTCATGTTCCAAATCATTTATTTTTATTCTCCATGTCAGTGCTTTCTCAGCATTGATATTCCAATCCACGGCCCTGAAACAAAGCAGCGAAAATGACAGCCTGAGTGTAGCTACGTGAGAATGTTTATCTTAATTGAAATCACCCCTCCGCACCTTCTTTTCCTCCCCGCCTAAAAGGCGCCTACTGGTCTCGCCGATTGTGAAGAGGCTTCTACGCCTTTTGAGGCGAAACATCTGTGCCGGGGAAAAAGGGGGAGGACCGAATTCAAATTTTAATGACGGCACGGCAAAAAAAAAAAGTTACGGTACGGAAAAGGGAAGTGTGTGGGGGGTCAACTCGTTTTAGTGGCCGGGAAATGTCAGCGTTGCGCGAACAGAGATAGTACGGCAGATGACTTGGGTGGGTTTGGGGGGCTGGGGGGCGTAAACAGTGGCACCGGACAACCGCATTGTCCTTGGGCTTCTTTCCTCAGGGGACATGGTCAACAGGGACGAAATAAATGCCAACACAGGATGTTTAACATCAGATTTATCAGTTATTGTGGTTACATGAACATAATCGGATGCAGAAAAAAAAATTCACTAAATGAGTTACTAAACAGGAAGTTTGGACAAAACTAATTTAAGGGTAAAATAACCGAGGACAGACAGAAAAAAATCGCCTTTGAACAAAATAAAATCACAGGTGGCATTTTTATCATTTTTATAAAACTGACTTTTTGATTTTTTAACAGCCCGTTTCAGAAACTGACAGTTTGAAACCATGTAAATCTCAAATAAAATTGCACTTTCATGCAGAGTGATGACATGTCAGATGTCTCGGAGTCTTTTATGGACAGAAAAATATCCATCAGACAGGTCAGTGGCCATTTTTTGGGAAACATACAAAAGCAAAATTGTGGGAGGGTATCGTAAAAAGTAAACTTTTGATTTTATTTTATTGGAAACACTTAATGCCAAATGATAATCAGAAAGTACGACATAGGGAAGAATGAACAATACTTAGGGTAGACGACAACATGGTTTGTGTCACTGATACTACAGACAGCTACTGCAGTAAGTCGGCAGCCAGACCTTGAAGGTGACTGGGGATGTTGTTTGTGAGAATAACGTTTCTCAGGTAAAAAAAGGGTATATTTTGTTAACACTTTAACAAAACCGGTTATAAATGTCAGTGGATTCACAATAACTTTAGACGGTAACTTTTTTTTTATTTACCTGTATGATCCAAACATATGACAAATTTTATTTATTTATGTTTAAATCTCTATTTAGGCTTTTATTCACATCTAGACATTTCTAGTCTTAGTTTGAACTTACATTCTTTAAGCAAAACCAAACATCTTGGTGTAAGAAAACTGTGGAGAGACATAAAAGTTTCATCTGTTGTTGTTAAATCCTCAAAAATCCCGATTATGTGTAGATAAGTCATACTTTTAGATATATTCACAAACTATAGCTATGTATCAGCAGAACATCTGTGCAGCATCTAAATATAAAAAATATAAAAATTGGTGGGGTTGCAATTAAGAGAAAAATGCTTGAAGTAAGGATGCTGGTCAGAACATCAGCAAAAATAACAGCACTTACTTGAATGCTGGCCCTATTTTAGGCTTTTTGTGTCAAAAACAACGTTCCTGTGGTCAATGATGGGCAGAGAGTGCTCAAATGTAGATAACTGCCATATAAATATAAACATTTACTAAGCCACTGAAATTTAGGCCTATGCAAGTTTTATTCTTTAAAAAATGTTACCTTTTATCTAGCTTTTTTGCCATCCTTTTAAAAGAAAAACTAGACATGGAAATGACTGGAACTACTCACAGCTGCAAGCTGGAGTAATTTCTAAATAATACTGATAATGTGTGCCCTTTAATTATGCTTTAAATACATAGTTCCTTCAGTTTTTATTGTATTAGGAGAAATGAGCTTGATTTTATGACCGAAGCGAAAAGAAAGACTAGGCAGCACAACCCTGTGCAAGAACAAAATAACTGACTAATACTATGGTCAGATTTTGGCAAACTACCACAAAATATTTTGAGGTAAATAATTTCTAGATATTTCGAGATCTAGTGTTTATTATACCAGAAATAAAGGGAATAAATTATGCTTTTAGCTGCAGCAATAAATCTGTTGATTAAAATCAAAATAATATATGAAACATTTGTTTAGACAATATTCTGAAATGACTTAAACAGAAATACCTGTTGAGCCCACGGACCATGTGATGTTGAGGTTAAAGTTGTTGGATGCGTTGATGGACATGTCCAAGTTCTTGTTTGCCTTAAAAGGGAAAACATAAACAACAACTTATCATTACTAAGGACACAAATTACAAACGGCTCCCGGCATGAGATCCGCTCCTTAACGCATTACCTGCTCAGGTGAGGCCATGAAGTTAATGGCGGTGTAATGATTATCATCCTCCTGGATTAGGCTGAATGTGAACTGGTAGTCAATCAGGAGATTATCTATTGAAAAGGGAAAAGAAAGGAGATAAATAGCCAGCTGTGATTTTTTTTTTTTTTTAAGTGTGTATTAGCAGATATGTTTGACTAAATCAAATCAGAAATATTCTCCTACTATAAAGTCAGAATTGACAGGTCTTGAATTTAGTGAGTTACTAAAGATGACAAACTTACTGAGATGATTTGAAAAAGGACTGTTCAATGTTTTTCATGTGTTTGCATACCCAACACATCAAATGGCCTTTTCAGTGCTGAAATCAGTCTGGCTGATCTGTTTTAAGGTCACGAGTTGGGATTAACAGCACGTTACGAAACGTAAACAGCAGCTAGCTCAATGCGATCCATAAGTGGGAGAGCTCACAAACGAACCCCGAGACAGAGCAGACCACTGTCACTCTGAGCACGCCACGTTAAATCTGTGCTCAATTGCCTTTCTGACCGCAGGGAGGGCGGTCTTAACAAAAACAGAGCATATTAAAGCTCAAGGAGCTCCAGTGGTGTCCAGAGGTTACAACGGGCTTCAGGCTTTCAGGTTCTTATGTGCTCCTTATTGAGCCCCTTGTCAGGCGGTGACATTTTAAAAAGGCGAAGTGCTGAAAGACATAACAAATCACAATGTACGGCTGCGGCGCCGCAAAGGACGTCCCATCGTGCGAGCAAACGGACGGCGGTGTGAGCAGGAACGGAAGCACCTCGCACATTCACAGATACCACTTTTATTTCAGAGTTGCGCCATCATTCCATTACCTTTGCAAACGACTAAATGAATAGGTGCGAGATTGAGTGAGTCTACAAGCACAGAGTTTCCACTCCTCCGTCTTCTTGATTAGCTCAATCACTCACTCCCCGTGATGCACTTGACATTTTCCCCGACGAGTCATTCTGTCACCGAACAAGCGCCCCTGGTGCCAAAGTGCCAAGACGCGCCATCTGCCCCGAGCGGAAGAGTGCGAGCAGAGAAGTTGGGGAAAAGAAAAGCAAAGAGAGAATAGCCTGCAAAATGTGTGTGTGTGGTTGTGTGTGTGTGTGTCTGTGTGTGTGTGTGGCAAGTCCAGTGAAGAATTACTCACAGTAACAGGTTCCTCGGAGTGGATTGCCAAGGTAACGGTTTTCTGAGTCACATCTGCAGTAAAGAATACAGGGGAGGAGAGGAGCGGATGAAGATGAGCGCTAACAGATTGAGAGCAAGGGAAAAAAAATTAAAAATCAACAACAACGCCTCTTATCATCAGGTGCAGTGCATGCCAAGTGCCAGCGCATTAGCTGTTGCTGTTGGCACCTCATCAAGCCGCTTAACTTCTGACATCCAGGAAACAACATGACAGTTTTTTTAGAACATAAACTGATTTCTTTTTTTTCTTTCTTTTTTTTTTACACGGCTCGTTTCCTCCCGATCACAGAACGTAAAACATACTGTAGCACTGAAAACGGTGACGATTAACACAAGCTAAGACACTATACTGACGTTTGACATCAAATCAAAATGCATCGTTCAGGAGGAATCCAACTTATGAGATAAGCAAGACAATTTTATCAAACAATAAGGAAGATATGTAACAAGGGTTTGCTTTTTAATCAAACAGACTTTATTTAGTCCGTAGCAAATGCACAAACGGTGTCAGGGGTGCTTTAATGGTTTCTGATGTCAACTATTCTGACGACAGAGCTTACTTCAACTCTCGCCGACTCAAAACAAAACCCTGTGAGCGTCCTTTTCTCCAGGCTTTAAATTGATTTAAATAATTTTTTAATGTATTTTATTGAGGTTCACACTGAATGGCAAAAAATAGGACAACTCAAATGGAATCATTTATTTTCATGGTTTTATTTATCGAAGGCTCTCAGCAGTAACACTGTGAGCTAAGACAGATGCAGTTTGTTCAAATCGTGGATTCGTCCAAAACAGGCCAAACTTTAAAAAACGAAGAGCTAACAAGTAAAAATAATTTGTTTATATCCAAAGTGAGACATCAAATGCTCTGAGAATATGTGTGCACATCAGTCTTATCAGGCTCATGGCTTTCCTGAGCCCTTTAATCAACCTGGGCGTATGGTCATGTTCACCGGACTGCATTGCCCTTTATTTAAACACATCTGTCCGCTATGTTGTTTATGCTCTGACCTCTCAAATACTCACCATGAAGCACAGTCGCTCTCCAAAGTGTTACCATAAATTAACTGGAACTGTACAAACAATGCTATTCTAAAAACTACCTCTCTCGTTACACCAACGATGCTTCGCAGTTATTTCTCGTTTCGAAACTACCAATTAAACTTGTTAGAATGTGAAAAATCAGAGGCGGTGTTGAGGAGTCAGGGCGACGGGCGGGGAGCCGACCGAGAGACAAGAACGGCGAGTAGGAGGAGGAGCTGACGGCGGCTGTGGAGCGGTGTTACATTTGACGATCGACTCTAAATCCTAAAATAATTCTGCAACTTTTTGGGAACGCTGCGGACAGTTTGCGTCGCTTCTGAGGCTGTTGCCGCTTTCTCGCACTAAACCCTTCAGGAAAAAGTTGTTTTTTTTCTGTTCTTTGCGTTTGATAGTAAGCAGACCGAATGCTTTGTTCCATACAGTAATAAAAAAAAAAAGGATAGAGGACAAATACAGCCACAGGCTATAGGAAGCTTAGAGAACATCACTATAAGTATTTAAACTTCCTGGCATTTAGAAGGAAAAACACACATGCCCAGTTGCTCATCAGTATAATTCACCCCCTTCACTCATTCACTATCTTAATTTGATCAACACCGGCATGCATCCATGCACTGAACTCGAGGCAATCCCCCTCCGCTGAATCTTAGTTCGATCTAGACTCGCCTTGAACTTCTGTCTGTGCCTGTGCGCTCTGTGGCTGCGTGTTTTTCTCCTGCACGAGGAATATTTCTGAGGGCAAAAGGAAGAAAAACTTTCCTAACACCTGATCGTTTTAATGCAGCATAGACAAGAAAATCCTTTTCTTTTGTTTTTTTCACCGTGAAAACAATTCTTTTGCATTAACGCACTCCTTGCTTCATCAGTACGGCTATTATTTCAGGTCTTAATGGCGAACTTGACTTCAGCGTAAGCGCAGGTGCGTGTTTTTTTTTTTGTGTGTGCACTTTGTAAGCCTTGCACTTCGGTCTGTTGATCACGACGCTGCGCCGCCTTGTCTGGAAGAAGAAATCGATGTGGCACTTTGTCGTTTGTGCAAAGAGCAATCTATTGGCTACTACAGTTGACAGACAGCCATACGGATTCGCAGAGGTTTTTAGTCTTCAGCAGCACCTCTTCATTATCTTCCATGATTCTGAGTTTGTCTCAACACTAATAACAACATAGAGCATTATAAACTGCTGAGCAAAACGAATATATGGATTTTATTTTACGCTCTACGGTCTATCTTGCAGGTTTAGAATTTAATTTGGTTGAATTGATTTTAATAAAAAATGGGCATTACATACAGAACTTGCTTTAAAAAACAACAACAATTTTTCTGTATTTACCCAAAAACCTCAAACAAAACCAATAAACGACTTTAGTGTTATTTAATTTAAAAACTGCTGCAAAAACATGTTGCTGATTAGAGTTGTATTCACTTATTGTTGTAAAATATATTATCTTCTTTTACTATGTTTTATAGTAACACAGGTATAAGTGGCTGGTCTTGGTATTTGGTCGGTCTAGCATTGCAAACCTTTAAGAGACTGCTTCATTTTCACGCCACTCCTAACTTGCTAGCTGTAGTTACTCCCATAAAGAAGCTGAGTGGCAATAACTGTGTTTTTCTATGCTCTGCTCAGCCGGAGAAAACTCTTTAAAGCCCTCTCGAGCATTTTTTTCTGACCAGCTAAAAGATAAATATCCCAAATTTTTGACCTGCTATTCCCTGATTATCGGATGGCTCTAAAGCTAAACCTATTTCCTGGCACCTGTTTGTCGTGTGAAGCCTCATCTATGCATAAAAACTCCCTCAGTAGATCTTCAATTCAACACGCTGGACTGTCTTGATCCAATATTACCACATGTGGGGACAAACAAGCACTCGCCCTGTCTAATGTGATGTGTAGCCGATTAGAAAGCAAAGTGATGGAAACCCAAATAAAGGAGCAAATACAAAACATGTTTGTTTCATTTTTTTTTTTACTTTGAACTTACATTTAATCTCAGAAAGGTTTTGTGAGATTTCCCGTCTGGCGTCTGAACATTTCTCACTGAAATCTGTTCTTGTGAGGTGTGACGTCTTTGAAACGTGGCTTTAAACCACAAAACAACAGGACCAAACTTATTAAATAGGATATTTTCATGCCGTATGAGGGGACTCTTGGGTTTCGAAATTCAATAGATTATATTCATTTCTAGCTCAGAACAGATAAATAATCTGTCCATTTAAGGTTTGATAAGGTAAAATACTGAGATTTATATCATTTGTGCACAAAATACAAAAGGCGAAAAAGGGTTTATTGTTAAAAAGCATGAACGCTTGTTCAGCTTTTCCTGTGACCCATCCATAACTCTAATTGCATTATCCTGCTTACAGCTGTAAAAACAAAGCTTAGAGGAAATGGTCCTCCCACACAGCTGGGATGCACCGCATCAGCACAAATGCCCCTGGATGTGGACCTTCTGGGCGAGAACGCGACTGATCCTTGGTCACTTACGCCCCCCCGTCGAATCGACAGCATCGACTATAGCCTGCTAATCACTATTTAATGTTATAGGAAATGAGTCTAGTAAAAGGGACAGCTGCTTCCACTTGCATGGAAGACTATTTTTTCACAATGTTATACTCCTCGTTGGGAGTAAAACAGGGCCGGCTGACAGAGATCAAGACTCAACGCACGTCATGAAAGCCATGAATCATCGGGAGTTAAATTGTAACCACAAGCACGTGAATTAGAAGTGTTGAAAAAGAAAAAAAGGACTGGAAACCTCTTTAACAACAGGTTTTATAAACTGAAACCAGTATTTTTAAAATTGGAGTGACAAAACCAGACGTTGGCAGTGTTTTTTTTTTCCATATTTCTATGGATTCTGTTGTACTCACAGCTGGCACTGGTCTCCTTTGATCCCCTTGGTGGTGCAGAAGCATTTGCCCGTTAACACCTGGCATACGTTCGCGTGACTGTTGCACTTACAGGCTGGAAGAGGCGACGAGAGCAGATGGAAGGGAAGGATTGGCAAGAAAGAGTCAAAAGAGAGGGAACATGAATTAGTCACTGATCAAGGCACAGATGTGATAACAGCAAGTCGTTGCAGATGTTTACGGTGGAGAACGCCTGAGAAATTATTTAAGTTAAGCGATTGCCCGTCCAATCTGAAGTGCATGGCGGGCAGTTACCCGACGCCTGGACTGTTTATCAGAGTCCCTGTATTCTTTCTGATTTATCAAACGCATTAGACAAATAAATGATAATACGACTGTAAACAGCAGCATTTGAGTAATCCCCCAGGTGTGTACTTATGGCAGTCTTTATGTGTGAGGAACGTAAAAAGTGCAGCAACAGACGGGTGGACTGGCTGCTGACGTGCTTTGACTGTGGCAGGCTTTTAGCTTAGCCTCTGAAGGAAAGTAAGAGACCCCTTTATTTTAGTTCACTGGGTTTTAAAACGCTGAGAAGACGGGTTACTGAGGGGTCAGTGGTCCTTCTACGCCTGTTCCCAAATTCTCACGCAGTGAGTATAAATATTTGACATGACTGGAATGCTTTTAACACAGTGTCTTAAGCTTTTGCATTAAGAATTGTTGTTGTTTTTTTTTTGTTTTTTTTTACCAACACAGTGCAACTCACGATTACGTCCAACAACTACAGGCTGACAATAAAAACACAGCTTTGATAAGAAGAAAATGCTTGTTATGCTTTGTGCGTGTTCGGGGTTGATAACCAATTAGCTTGCATTAGTAAACAATATGTCAGAGAAACAACCTGACAGGTTTTAAAAATCTACGCTTTTGAGCTGTAACAGATTCCACCTTAAGTCTGTTAGCCGTGATGTCTAAGTAAGTAAGTAAGTTTCCATTTCAAGTCATTTCATTTATGGCAGTGTTAGTGGTGTTTCAGTTCCAGTTTCTATTCTCTCCCTTTGGAAAATTCTCTTCTGTTCCTCCACAGAGCCCTCAACCTGTGGTGACGCAGCTAAAGAAGACCGTGACAGAAGTTGTTTTCAGATCTTTTGAAACCCCATTATCCTATTGTGCATCACTATCACATGATGGCCAGCCCCCTTTCCCTCCTGAAACATAGACACAAACACTAACAAGATGGAAACACAATAGCTTGTTAATATTGGTGCAGTTTTGTTCATCAGCCAATACATCGTTTCTGGTCAGGCTGCACAGTGCAGCACAATGTCCTGGTGTTTTTCTCCATCGAGTTTTATGTTTAAAATAAAACTCGAATAAAACGCGTTGCTTCTCTCCAGGTAGTCTTGCCCGTTCTTACAGTCCAACAACATGACTGTTGGATCAACGGCTCCCTCTAAAATGGTGTTTCTGTTTTGCCCTGTGATAGACTGGCGTCCTGTTTAGGGTGTAGCCCAGCCTGTTGCCCAGCGACCGCTGGAGACAGGCACCAGCTCATCCAGCAAGGATAATTAGGACTGGGGAACAAACACATGAATTTCTGCGCATGCTTAACTAAACAACATCTCTCACTTCTCACTTTTAGCTCACTTCCTCCCGTTTCGCTCGTTTCGGGACTGATTGTCTGTGACTTTATGGTCTTCTTAGATCAATAACTTTTTGCCTTTTTTTAAATATTTTAAACATAAGTTAAATTTAAATATTCCATCACAATCATGATCGATCTGAATGCATTATACTTTTTTTATTTATTCTGACGATACAAATGCATCGTACTGATTGCATCTCAGATTTGAACTAGACCCGTTTTTCTTATTGTGCCATGAACGAAGTGAACTGACGCCAATTTTTTGTTAAGCTGTGCCGCACATGCGTGCTCAGTGGAGCTCAATTTAAGAAGGCACACTCTCAAAACAGACGATTAAATGCAATTATTTGGATTGGGAAGACTTTTCCCATGAAGTTTCTCCGGACGATATTTTGTAAACTGGAGCCATATAAGTCAACTAAATTGAACTTGAATTGGTTTTGGGTGAATCGCTTTGGGTGTGACTCCTGCGTCCAATACGTCAAACAAAGGCATGTGTAATTTCTCAGGAATCCTATTTATATCTCATGTCAGAACATGAGGGGAAAGTACATTTCATCTTTACAAGTGACTCTGCATAACCAGAGTTCATCCGACGTCCAAGTCGTTCAATTCACAGGCGCAGGAAGACATCAGACAACTTTACTTTTATCCCTTTGACTTGATGCCAAAACCCTGCGGTAAAATCACAGTCAGTGACACGTTAAATGTATAATCATCTCAGGGATCCTATGGTTTGAAACATCTGAGCAATCTTTTACATTTGGCAGGAGGCTTAGGATATAAATCTGCTCCCATACACAGCTGGGGGGAAAAAAGGCGTATTAAAAGCTTACAGAAAACTGAACCTCACACCCAAAATATTTGTGAAGAGATGAAAACGAGAAGAAATTGTTGAAACTTGTTCACTTCAGGATCCTGTAAAAACATTTCTCCCATCATGGCTGTTTACAGCGTAAAAAAGGTGTTTTTGCTAAATGTACTAAATAATTCTGGTAGGTTACTGCCAACATAGATATGATGAAAAACTAATTATAAATCTTTGATTTCATCTCCTCGTATTGTTTTAAACTGACATTTCATCGTACACTTGATGGATTGCAGATCTTGCATTTACACCAAACCTGTACTAAATTATGATTTAGCACCAAGCTTTGGTTCAAACACTTTGTTTTGGCATCTGAACCAGACTCGGGAGCGTTCTGGGACCGTCCTCAGTGGAGAAACAACTACAACTGGACGCATCGTTTAATTTTTGTACACAATAAATAAATGGTAGGTGCATCGCTCACCCTGGCATTTGCCCCCGTTGGTCGGGTCTCCGTGGTAACCCGGCATGCAGGTCTCGCAGTTTGGACCGCTGGTGAGGTTGCGACACTGCTCACACACGCTGCCATTCACGCATGTGCTGTGGCCGTTACACTGGCACGCTGAGAAGCAAAGAAAATAATAGAATAAGACTCACACAATGCTTTTCGACACATCCGTTTGAGTCTGATGTGGCCGTCGGTTTGGGATTAGAAATCTTACGGCTACAGTTACCGTTGTTGCTGTCAAGAGCTTCTGTGCGCGATTTCATAATAATTTTTTTAATCAGCGCTTGTGTTGAGAGTTTGTTTTATTAGAATAACATTTAATTGCCCTCTGGATAGATTTACAGCTGAAAAAAAACTTTAATAATTAGGGAACTTCCTTTTAGATAATGTGACGCCTTCCAATAATCTGCTGCGCAACACAACAAAGCAAAAATATATTGTAATCTACAAATGCACAGAGAAGAAAGATTGAAGGGATCCGAGAGGATGAATTAAAAGGGGACAGTAGCATTAAGGTACCACAGGGTCATCAGGGACGGATTGGTTGTATTCTAGATCTGAAACAGGATTCCAGTGTACAAATATCTTTTCCAACAAAAATCAAAAAGTCATGAATAAATACTCGATAACTTCGCAGATGTATAATAATTTTGATAAAACGTGGGGCGTAATGACTCACCGGGGCAGTTAATGAAGGCCCACTCGAAGCCTTTGTCTTTGGGGCAGCTCCCAGGTTCCAGGCTCATGTCATGGGAGGGGCTTTGCTGGCCTTGCTTCGCCACTCTTTTCATGGGCCCCCTATAGGAGCCCTCCACGCACAGCCCCTTTCCCGTGCTGCTGGGGTCGCCGCACCAGCCGCACTCCGGCTGATCCAAGCACTGGGAGCACGTTCGCAGTCCCGAGCAGTTCTGAGCTAGAGTGGAATAAACAGTAAAAGGTTTATCTGTACTCATTGATTCATATTTTGCTTCTTTTTAAATATCTTTAATGTATACGGTCTTGCCTAAAGTACTGATATCACCTCGAAATCTAATACAAGATTCCACTTGGACAGGTCAGGGAGAATAGTGTAGAGAGGCCTATGCGATGTTAGCCATGAATCAATCAGGGAACTTTAGAGAAGCTGCAGAGATCAACTGCTCAGCTGGGGAAAAAATGCTAAAATTATCATTTTGAATCTGTTATTTACATGAGTGGCAAGAAGATCCAGACCGCTGAAAGAAAACCAAAAGAGATCCCCTCAAAGTTTTGCTCGAGTAATAGATTCCATAGCGCACATATACAGCCGTAGATGCAATAGAAGGGGTTAAAGGAAGGGATGGGTTTATGTTAAAACAGAGACATACTTTAAGAGTCTCGCACCTGAAATTGTACAAACAAAATCCAACTTGCAAGAGTTCATTAAATCAACTCTTACAGTAACCTGCAGTTTAAGAACAACGAATGGGATTTAGACTGAAACACTCGCCATTTATCGAGCGAGGCAATAAGAAAAACAGATCAGAAAGCAGATAAGAGGATAAGAAACGGCACAATGTCTCCAGCATTTAACAGGCTGATGGAGTCACAACCCCAGAGCCCGGACATAAAATCACAATGAGCCTGAAAACACAAAAAACGTTCACATTTTAGCAAAGTTTCAGCAAAGGGATTAAATGTGCTGAATGTCGCGGCACTTCACCCCAGCTTTAAAAAAAACCTGAAGGAGAAACGCAGCTCTGCCATCTGAGGGACTCTTAATGACACTTCGATTGCTTGACAACTTTTCAAAGCCACCGCATCGCCCGCTCAACAGACACCTCGGCAGAGAAATGCCACCACTATTTTAAGACGACAAACATTGAGTGCTTTTACCTCAGTTTATGTCAAACAAATCTCCAGCTAGTCGGCTAATGGACGTGAAACCATGACAACACGAGAGCAATCAGAACAAAGTAAGGCCATTTAAGTTTTGCTTCGACGACAGACCATAAGTGGAGGATTTCTGCGGAAAATGCTCTTCAAAAAAAAAAGTAGACGTTTGGATGAGGACTCTTGCTTTGCCGCAACATAAAAGCTTGTTGAAACACAGAAAGCCCCTTTCATATCATCAACAGTGAAGGCTGGAGGCTTCTCCGGGAAAAAACAAACAAGAGAGGACCTATTGTCTTAATATTTTTTAAATGAACAAAATACTATCTCTGTCCTAAGAATAAAGATGATAAATAAATCATCTGTATATTTCCTCTGCTGTGACTTGTTGAGCACTTTGTTTGCTCGATATTTACTCGTCTACAAACTCTCCCATGGTTGCCTTTAAATGGATCTGAGCTTGTTTGATGAGTCACAGGCTAAACATTTGTCTTCTGCAACTGTTTACAGATCATTTCAATCTCTAACCTAGGATGAGGAGCATTGTTGCTATTGCATATCATATGTATCATAAACAACTGCAACTAGATCTGTTCCCTAAGCTTATTCCTCCCAAACAAACACAAATTAGTCAACCAGCTAGAGATGAGAAATTTGGCCAGCTAACTTTGTAAATATGATTTCACATAGACTTCTATCGCAGAGAGGAATGCTTGCCCTTGGTTTGATTACATCCAAATAGCTTTTAATTGAACCGTACAGAGCTTAATTGCGTTTTGGGGATTTTAGATTTTAAAATATTTCGTACTTGAGTCCCAGCCTAAAAAATATATAGTTGTTCCCTAATACAACGTTTTCACTTCTTACTGTATGCCGATATGGACCCAATATGATACTGGCATGAATCATATAAACTTATGTATTACTTTTGTAATGTGAAATGTTAGAAAGAGCTTAATTAAGAGATATAACTCAAGCAGATCCATGGGCTCTGCATGCTAAACACAAGCTGCTGGATGCCTTAGATGTAGACCAATACCCAAAAATAAATATATTTGTTTGGAAGATGGTCGTTTTTCTACCGTCTGTGTTATTGTCTTTCAGCAGACTTGTAAAAACAAAAAGTCTGTTTTTTTCATACTTGTTAAAATCTTTGAAATGCCATTTTTGTTAATTTGTCAATCCAATAATTCTGGATTCCCCCTTAAATATTATTTTCCATAGGTCCGCCCTAAGAAAATAAATGAGTTTCTGGCTGTAATCACTGAATTATATGCTTGACAAATCCCGATGCGGGATCATCCAGTTAGAAATATAAAAACTGAGTCTGATCAGTAATTGAACTGCATCAGGCCCTACCATCCTGCACTCATAACTAGGTTCCTCCATGTGTAAGATATAAATAAAAGAAGAAAAAACTCACACTTAGCTACTTTTAATGCAAGTATGTTGTTTAAAAAAAATACGTCTGAGAAAGTACAGAGACAATAGGAGCCATCTAAAATGAATCATTTGACATCTCAACACATGTCTGCAGTAAATTTAGGTTTGAAAAAGAACAACAGAGCAAATAGGTTCCACCTATGTATGGAAATGTTTGCAGTCTTTCGGAAATCTCAACACTAGGTAAGGAGCTAGAGTCTCAAGCAAATACAGATACTGTAACCGATCAATCAAATTATCAATTTTCACTGTTCGTTAGTTTTGCATATAATGAATTGAGTTGGCATTGTAAGCCAGGATACAGGAAGTGATTTTAAGTGGGGGGGTTTTTTTTTAAATCATCAACAAAAAAAAACACTAAAACAATAGAAACAACCAACCTTAAACACAATACCTGCACAAAGACAAAAAGCAGAAAACAACAATGTTAAGCCAGTAATAAAACCCAGTTATGCGGATTGATAATGTTACGCTTATCATGACTAGCTAATTGCTAATACAGGATGCTAAAGATTTTAGAAAACTGCCTGAAACTAAGGTAAGCAGGTCAAAGATTTTTAAGAAGAGGAGATCAGGAAGTCATTCACACAACTGCAGTGAATAAATCTCCAACAATTCCTAACAAAACATCAAAGATGGCACTTTAGTAAACTGTGGAAACATCAGCAAGGCATTCATTACCCCGCTGGGTACAATGTTCAGTTTTCAGTCAGTTAATTAGTTATCCTGTTTAGAGCTGTTGTTTGTCATTACTATGTTTTAAACATTTTTGCAATAGGCAAACAGAAAAGATGTAGAAGCTGCTTTACTTTATGAAATACAACTGGTGCTCAAATACCCTTCCTGTCCATTAGAACCAATGCTAAAGCAGGGGAAACACCCTGCAGGTATACAGTAACTCAGCATTAGCTTGCATGTCTTTTCGGGAATCGTCATTTTCAGTTCCCAAGTCTTTTTTTTTGTTTTTTTTTGTTAGAAAAAGTTCTCTCTGTGAGTAACAACTATTCGTTCAAGCTCAAGCCTGCAAAAATAATATTTTCTCTGTACTAAAAGCACTTGATACAGGTGTACAAGTACTAGAACAGAACTGTAATCGTCTGTGCTACAGCTGCACATTTTCCCCTCCACTTGTGGTTTCAACGCATTTATATACAATTCCAAAACTAAAGAATGCATTAAAGCACACGGCAAACACACTCAAATTAAAGAAGGACCAAAGAAAGTAGGCACAGAAATAAAAAAATGACATCCCTCCGACTTCACCAAAGCAAACAAAGAGAGAGATGGAAACACTGGCAGTTTTTAGAACAACCTTCCTCGTCCTTCATGCCAAGAGAGACTAATTCTTCAAGACAAATATCCAGGCCAAAGCAGAATCTCTGTGCTGCCCAACACCAGCAGACACAAATGAATTTGAGACGGCACTCCTGGACTCCCTAAATTTGTTACCCGCTAAACTGATCAGAGATTTCTCTCAATGTGACACATCGGTGGAAATTATTCATACATCATGCGCCGGCACCAGGCTAAACTGCTTTGTCGACCTTCAGGTGAAGGAGCTCCCCAATCTGCTTACTGCTGGGTAGTCAAAACGGATTTTCTCCTTTGTATGTGTCTGCCATGGGATCTGGCTTCAACCAATGCCTTTACTTTTGTTGTTGTTGTTCTGTGTGCAACCCCTGAATAAGACTACAGTTTCAATAATAGTATCTTATTTAAGCACCACCATATTAAAGCATAGGGTTTGGATTAGAGAACTGGTTCCTGTCAATTAAAATTAAAGAGCTATGTGTTTAGAAATTGCTTCAACTGAGGCCAGGAACAAATGCTCTACTTGCAGGAAAGTGAAAAACAATAAGACAACTTTGTTGTCCCTAAGTACTGTGAATGATAATACTGCACACAATTAAAATGATAACATGCTAAGGACAACGAAAACGTCTTTTTAAGAATGAAGTTTTAAGAGCAAGTCTTGAACTTGAAAAAGCAGTTTATCGACACATTTTTAATCAATGTCTGGTTAAATTACAAACTAAAGGTTAAGACCCCCAGTTGTTTAAGAAAAATCATGGTTTTCTCTACTTGCCTCTTATAAACTCATGGTTACGTTACACTTCCATCAAGATATATACGCATCTTAAAGGACTTTCGAGGTAAAGACCTCCAAGTCTCATTTCACGCTACTTGGGGTGATTGCACACAGCAGGTAGCTGGATTTAGACATCAACCGAATGTTCTCTGGTATATGTGAATGTTTACAGTCAGGTTGAGGTAGTAGTCGGGTGAGTTAGTTAAATCAGTCCAGTTCAAGCTTCGTTACGCGACTCATCACTGTTGGAAAAACGTGAAGCTGTGGTTGGGTCCGCCTTTCTTTGTCCATCATCACTGTAACTGTACAGGAAACTATAGTGTTGTCAAACAGCAGATTCAAAAGATAAATGGGTGTCCTCTCTGTTTAGCTTAAAGTTGCGCAATGTAGCGCAGAACTGTGCTCTCAGTTCAGGTTCAAAATGATGCTGCTTATTTTCAGGAAGCATGCATGATTACCTAAAATGTTTGCACCATAAATTTTCAGCATTAGATTATTTATTATTACACTGCTACCAAGCCGATATCTTTGCATAGTTTTTAAAGGAATTTTAACTTCGCCAACTTCTTCATGTTAACTCAAAATGAATTAAGTTTTATTAGTTTTAGAAACGCTTTTTTGTTTTTTACATAACTCAAACCTTCCATTTTTCTTTTTACCTAAAACATTTCATCTCTTTAAACAAGCACTTTTTTTTTTTTTTTTTTGTTCTGCACAAATTACAAAAATCAAACAGAAAAAAAAAACCAACTAAACAAGATTTAACTTTTAAAAGACAAAAGCATTTACAATGCCTAAAAAAAGGTCTTTTTATTCAACTCAAGCCACGATTTCATCATGGCGATGACTACTTAAAGGGATCCAACAGTAAAGGGTCCATCTAAAGCGTAGTCAGTAGGGACAGCAGCAGTAGGGAGTGAGTCAAAACAGCTCCCAAAGTCAATCACAGGAAACTAATGCGATTTCCCCTGCAAATCAAACACCTTCCCACTTTAAGCTGTTTTCACACCTTGATGAATATTGACCGATTACAGAAGCCAATCTAGGGGAACTTATTGTCCCTTGCATTAGTGTCAGACTCCGAACTTCCCAAGATGACTTGCCTAGATTTAAAAACGCACAGGAAGCCACTTACCCACACAGTCTGCGGTCTGCCATTCCAAACACTGGCCGTAAGGGAAGGAGATCACATACGCATTGGAGTCCACACAGCGCTGTGTGTTGCCACACCACATGCACTCCATGGCCTGGCTGGTGCAATTGCCGCAGTTTGTGTGCAGCGAGCAAGGCTTCTTGCAAAACCCACGGCTAGCCTGGCTGGGGTTCCCTGCAAAAATACAAATATGTGTAAATATAAAAGCATGTTCAGCTTCATAGTTATTAACAATCTTTGGGTTTTTTTAGTCACCAACCAGTGGGTTTTGCACAGATGAGGCCATGAGCGGTTGCAGTGCACGGATTGGCCCGAAGACCTGAAACCTGAGGCTCCTCCAAGTAGGCACAAAAACCCGAATCGCTGGGTTCCCCGGGCAGCCAGCGCAAGCTGCTATTGGTGAAGGGCGACATGTCCTCCCAACCCCAGTACGACACGTTTATCTTCCTCAAGCCCACCCAGGGAGAAAGCCGCTGTAGGAAACGGAGCCGGAGTTAGTGGATATTTAAACGACGACATCCTAAATGCTGTTCAGTAAAAAAAATAAAATAAAACTAATATGAATAATTGCTTTATTTAAACCTGGGAAGCAAAGATGCCATTAAATGTCTTTAAACATAATTTCACAGATATGATTACTTGTTTGCCTGCAGGATTCCGCTTTTTTTTTATTGTAATGGGAAAATAATGTGGAACATGGCATCAAGGTTCACGTGGAAAAAACAAAGTTCTGAGCTGAGCAGACACACGGCAAATCGTGTCCACCTGAATACAGCATGCATGACAAACTCATTAGCCGGGCAGCTGCAGGACGAAAAACGTTTGCAGTAAAGGCGAAGACGAATGCCCGAAAAATTTCACTAAGGACGACAGGCTTTAAAAATAACACTGACAGCATCAACAATGTACTACTTCTTAAAGGTTAAGAAAAAAGCAAGCCCCTATACTTGTGTGAAACTGGTATATTCATTTTAGGGGCCCAACGGTTTTTGTAAACAGACTGAGGGTCAGTTCAAAAGAATAAACAACAATAGAAACTACCAACAAATTTAGCTTCTGGAATGGCCACAACTTCAACCCAATTAAAAAAGATTGTGGACTTTGCTTAAAAGCTGAAAAAGAAGCTGCAAAAGCATAAAGTCGTGCAGCAATTAGCAATTAGCTAATAGATGTTTAAATAAATATCAGGGGCAAAGAATGTAGGTATTTGAGTTTATGTATATAAAACATTAGAGTTGTACAATAACCGGACCAAAATTATAACTGTAAACACCCATAAAAAGGCCAAATATTGACAATCTGAGTGCATGCAAGCTTCTTTCACCCCCATATATTGAACTTTTTACCTTCTCTTGCTCCTGAAGCTTTTTAAGTTCCTCGAGTACAAAGTCTACTTGCTTGGAGGTGGTGAGGGAAGCGATGTTGCCATTCAGGTTCTTGCAGTAGTGCTGGGCGTTATCGTAGCTTTCGTGGCTGGCGTTGATGCTTAGGCAGGCGTCCCCCACCTGGCTCCAACCCTCGCTGCACTGTTGGGCTACGAGATTTGAATTCAATCAAAAGTGTGTATTTATAAGGGTGTCTTGGCTTAGTCCAACATGTGTTACTTAGTAAGTTAATTTAATAAAACTCTACATTTAAAGTCTTTTTTTTTGTTGCATTCATTGGCTAGTTGGCCTTGTGATGGCCGAGTCCCTTTCATCCGTGGCAAATTCACTTCTAAACACGCACAAAACAGATATTATTTTCATCTCCCACTTCAGTCCCCCTCTGGCGACAGCTCGGCGTGAGCTGGAAATTACGCATAAAGTGACAGCACCATTTCTTCAGATTCTGATGCTGTAGACGTCAACAAGCGGGCCGGGTGGGAGGATGTAGCTGAGAGGTAAACTAAATGCACTGGCAAAGCTGATAAACGACATCGGGATGACAGATTGAAAAACAACATTCACAAAAATAAAAAAATAATGTATTTGTTGAAATTGGTTTACAGGAGCCAAACCCTGATGGCTAAATTCACGGATGTATTCGTAATTTCCAACAAGGCCAACATCCTTTGAGCACATTTGAAAATAAAAACATCTGATCAGCCTCCCATGCGTGCATTAGTGTTCTTCTTACCGGGCAGAGAGTGGCACTGCGAGTGATTCTGCTCCCACTGACAGTTGAGATTCAGCGAGCAGCTCTTGCAGTTGGCGAGCTTGCTGCACACCTGCTCGATGCGCACCGGGCACTCTGTGAAGTTCTTCACGCCCTGGAAACAGGGCAGGGAGAGGGCAATGGAGATGAGAAGAGTGGCTGCAATTTCGAGATAAAAAAAAAACAAGGAACGGCTGCATCCGTTTCGTTGAAATTAACTCGTTCAAAAGCACCGTCCGGTGTGTGATTTTGTGTGGCGAGTTGGACGAGGGCAAAAGGCATGGTAAATGGCTATAAATATTCACAACTCTAATGCTCAGTTTTGAGAATCTTAGGGTGGGGGTGGGTGGGGTGTTTTGCATGTGTGCTGTAACAAATTGGATTAAAAGTGCAATGTTGCCCCCTGTTGACAGACTTACAGTGGTGCAGTTGCTGGAGGCAGAGATGCACTTTTTGTCGTCGCACCACTGGCAGTCTTTGGTGTTTGCAGTGCAGCTCCCGCAGTCTGAGAACCTATAGCACCACTCATCCACGGTCACTAAGAATTAAAAATACAGGGAATGATCCAACATGAGAGTTTCTATTAAATAAGTGAAAATGGCAAGGCTGTGGGTATAAAACTAGTCTTTATTACCTGTTTTAGAAGAGCAGAAGGGTAAAGGAATGAGACTGCCGTTAGCCATGACGGGCTCCCAGGGGACACAGCGGCCTCCTCTGCTCCAGATGCAGCGGACCCCAGGCCCAGCCTTCAGACACCCTTCTTCTGCCAGGAAGGCCTGGCAACTGGGAGGCCGGTACACGAGCACGTCATTCAGCAAGACACTGGAGAAGCCCCCGAACACGTACATGGACCTACAAAGCAGGGAATAATTAATTTAATCACCAAGGCAACGAATATAAAAATCAGTTTGAATTGCTGCTCTAAATTATCCTTAAGCAGATTAAAACAAGCTTTTTTGCTGTGCAAACTTTGTAGCCTTGCTTAGGAGGCATGGCCTACAAGAGGAACTGTTGTTTTTTGTACACCTACTACAAAACAACAGTTGCTCTTTGAATTTGAATTTTGTTTTCTCTTAGTGTTCTTCTCTCCATAGTAGCCACACCTACTCTGGTGTTCTGTTAGCTGACACAGCTTCTCGGAGGAGAACATGGGCTGAGATGCTTCCAGTGACGCTCTACAACTGCTGCTATAAACTCTTTTTTTCAGTATCCTCCGCATCTATTTTAGTTTTCTGTCTCTTCAAACCCCCAGTCGGTCGTGGCAGACGGCTGCTTGTACTGAGCCAGGATCTGCTGGACGTTTCTTCCTGTTAAAGGGGAGTTTTTCATCTCCACTGTCGCTTCATGCATGCTCAGTATGAGGGATTGCTGTAAAGTCAATGACAACACAAGCCATTGTTTTGGTCTGCTGATTCCAGAGGAGTGAATGCTGCAGGTCAATGAGTCAATGTAATCTGCTGGGGTTCCTTAGATTGGAAACTTTTTCAAACTGAATTGTTTAAGATGTATCTTTGATTTTAATTGATTTTCTTGTAAAGTGCCTTGAGACAACATCTGTTGTAAATTGGCGCTATATAAATAAACTGATTCTTGCATTTATCACCGATATGTGCGTGGTTCTCTGGCATAAAATAATAAAAATAAAAAAAAGAGATTGGACTGATAAGGGGAAGGCCACAATGGAAAGGATAAAAACATGGGTAGCTGGGTGGGCAGATGGATGAACAAAGACGAAAAACATGTTCTAAACTACATTGGACACTTACGACATCTTTTAAATACTAGTTTTTAAGAACCTACCCGTTGCTAACGACAGCCGAGTGGCCGAAGCGGTTGACATCTCTGTGCAGGTCTGGTTTTGGGAGGAGCGTCCACTCGTCACACGCTGAGAAGAAAATATTAGATTCATTTTTTTATTATAGTACAAGGAGAAATTAACATGTAAAGTTACAAAAATAACATTTTTTTTTATTTTTTAAACTTGCTATACGTTCCAACATGAGACCTACCGATGTCATATGCAAGAAAGTCAGCAGAGAAACACTTGGCCCCGTTGCTGAGTGACGTGTCATTATGCGTGTTGCCACCGAAGACTAGCAAAGTGCCGCTGAGAAGCGCCGCAGAGTGCAGGTACCGTGGAAACCCGCTTTCTCGCAGAATGAACCTGTGAAATGTGCGTGACAAGTTTAAGCCGGGGGACAGATGTAGCAAGAAGCCGGGTGACACAAAGTGTTGCAAGCTCTCTGTCGAGGATTAAGCATGGCGGGGGAGCGATACGATTGGGATGATTTACCATGTCCTCGTGTTCACTTCGTAGCGGTAGAGGTCATCGACAAGGCCGTACTTGCCGGCTGGGAGGGCTTTATAGCCTCCGTGGACATAGATGCTGCCGCTGGAGCTCTCATATGTGCTGCTGTGTCCGTAACCTCCCTGCGGAACGGCACCTTTTGTCTCGGGTATCAACCACACTTTGGTTTCTAAAATGAAAGAAAATCTTCAAAAACATTCAGCATATACAGCTATTATCAATCCACTTACACTGGCACATCTAAATTAAGTGTAGGTACAAGAATTAACTGAAAGGAAAAACATCAGGCTTGCATTCAATACATTTAATGTTATTCCAAATAGTGACAAGAAAGTCGTAAGAAAAAATAAAAAAATGCAAATGTAACTAAGCTACACTGCATATCACGCACTAATCATCCTTCCCAATGGGAAACACGAGTGTCAGTATCATGATCAGGTAGATTCTGGTTAAAGTTGATGGGAAGACAGATGAAGCCAAATGCAAGGAGAGTTAAATAGTGATTTTCTTAGGATGCAAATAAGAAAGGCCCCGTCGACCCTAAACATACAGTCAGAGTTTTAAAGAAACGGTCAAGTCAAAGTCCAGAACTACGAGTATCTGACAAAACAGGAGAAATGATGCTTAGGATGCTTTTCATTCCATCTGACTTGTATGCTTGAACTAATGTCCAAAAACTAGACTTGAAATTTAACCTCCAGTAGAATATCAACGACTAG
>JAVLVB010000546.1:4016108-4030475 GCA_032876305.1 Orestias chungarensis | reverse complement strand
TTTTTTTTTTTTTTTTTTTTAATGTTTGTTTCGTTAGCTCCGATTCCCAACTTTATGACTATTTCTTAAAAAAGTTAAATCAGTTTATACAAGTTATTCATAGGTTAAAAGCTAACCTTAAGTATTCAATGTCAGATTTTTTGGAGGAACAAGAGCTAAAAATGGGATGATTGAGAAGCTAGGACTTACCGAGGTTGTACTCCTGTACGTTGCTGATGTAGCTGTAGATGGGGGAGTAGCCAAAGATGACCAGCATGATGGCCTCGCCGCCGCTCAGCTGGACGCAGTGGGCCGTGTGGCCCTCCACGGCGTAAACCTGAGCTTGGGCTTGCGAGCCGACGCCGAGGTTCCTGCGGTGCCACGTTCGGCTCGGCACGTTAAACACCCACAGCTCGTCCGTCACGTTACCCCAGCTGGCTTCGACCTTGCCGCCAAACATGTAGATATCGTCCTGAGGAGTAGGCGGAGTTTGACTGTGTTGTTACCGAAAGGGTGGGAAGATTGCACTCTTTCCAAACAGTTGGAACTGCTTTTTATGAAATGAATTTTGTCAAACTAAAACATGCACTGCGGGCATGACACACCCGTGTACCTGGTAGGCAGCGAGCGAGTGTCCGTATCTTGGAGCGGGGCCCCCGCTGATGGGAACCGTGCTCCAAACGCCGCTGTCCAGGTTGTAGCTGCAAAGAAAGGGAGCTCACATGTCAAATGAACTCCCCAAAGTGGAGCATGAACCCTTGAATACAGATACTTTACAATGCACAGAGTTTGTTCTCTGTCATGATGTGAAGGCCTTGTGATCTTACGGTTTGATCAAAGCAAACTAAAGATATATCCGTGTATATCGTTTGGTGTTTTGATGCCTGCTTTGTTAGTTTCTTTCAATTTTCTTTCCTATTTTAATATATGTTGATAAACTTAAAAAAAAACAAAAAACTTTTTAATTATTTTAATTCAAATGAGATGCCAGAAAGGGACTGGAATTACATTAGTTTACTAGAGCCTGTGTGGGATTTAGAATAATGCCTGCGCGTGAACCTTTTGCACAACTACCCATTACACACACACACACTGTTGGTGTTTACTGCTGATCAGCTTACTAATAGAAGCTACCATGCTTTCACCTTGCACACAAGACAAACTCAGCTGTTGTAGCAATTACTGCTGATGTGGAAAGTTATCGAGGAAAACAGAGCAGTCGTGCAAAGGTTTTCAAAACTGGTTAGCAAACATTAAGCAGCATGTCTGTCAAACGGCCAACATTAGGCTGACTAAATAACCAAGGTTTAAAGTGATTGTTGGCTTCCCAGCGCGACTTCAGAGGCAGTTAGGAAATTTATAGAGTATTACTCAGTTGAAAATCACTACCATTTTTTCCCCCCTAACTCCACTTGCAATCAACGGAAAACAAAGAAATGTTATAACATTATAATAACTGACAATATCCTTCAATCATTACGGCAGGTTGTTGCTTATTTCGTCTGCTCAAGTGTCTGCTTGCCGTCGACTATATATCAGCAGACCTTTTTTCGCCCGGAGCTAAAGGAGTTTGACAGGATTCTGTTGCGTTAAGGCTCTGGTACAAAAAAAAACTAAACTGGGACAGAATGTTCTGCAGAACTTCCCAATTACAGAATTAGAGACAAAGACTTTGCACGTTGAATTTCAAAAACATCGGCAACATTTGTCATTTGTAAAAAGTTCATCTTGTTATTATGATGTTGTCAAACAATCTTGACTGGATTCGCTGATTACAGTTCGTAATGAGATTTTAAACGGTCCATATGAGAGAGAGAGAAAAAAAAGGAAATTCAGTTGTGTATCCTAGAAATAGGAATGGGGACATTTTCATTCAATCTCAATATTCATTCAAGGCTCGATTGTCCGATTTAAAGTACCCTTTTGTGCCAACGGCCAAACAATAGCATTGTGTCCTGGCACAGCAGTGGCATTACATAATTTACAGTTTGCATGATCCAAAAAGAACACCTGGTAACATGAATGCTCTGTTATTAATACGAGCCAGCGCAGGAATAATTGCAACTGGTAATAAATTAAACACCTGGCAGAAGACCATCGACAATCAAAGCCGTTACAAAACCAACGAGCTTTAACATGTAGTAGTTCCCCTGTACTTTTTAAATCGTCTTATTCCGCAGCAACGTCCGGTTGACTCTCCAAGATGGCCCATTAAATCAGTGATTTGAAGAAGGCACACCTAAATCTGCATTTTAATGGTATCCATAATAAATGAGCTATGTTGAGAGAACGGTGCTTTTCTGTTCCTCTTCTTAAATTTTCTGATTTTAATGAAAATAACAATTAGGTAACACATGAAAATATATATTTTCAAATGGAAATGGAACAGCAGAAATGTTACAGGAGAGAGTAAAGCAAGTTGCTTACTTCAGAATCATCTGGAATGAGCTGTAGTTGAACGTGTATCCGCCGACCACCCACATGACCTTCTCCTGCACCACTGCCTTATGGGAAGCCCTGGCGAGCGAGGTGCCAAAGGGCTTGACGCTCGGCAAGACCCAGAAGGACTCTGTCGAAGGTACCGTCAGCGAGCAATCTGGGCCTGCAGAGATAGACGAGACAGAGAGTTGAGGAAATTACAGCTGGGGAAGCAGTTAAAAACACAACAAGCTCTTTGTGACAGACCTACAATGTTTTTTTTAAGGATTCAAACCCCCTTAAACTCATTTCAAATTTCACCAACAAACTTTTGAAACACCTGCACAAAGCAGGGTATAACTGCCATGTTGTTTTTAATTAGAAATTAATATTTTATTGTGGTGCATCTTTGTTTTTAGGCCCCTTTAAAAAGTGATACATTAAGATATCAGGGTGCAAACAAGTGAATAGATAGGTCAACAAACTAGTTAATAGAGTCCACCTGTGTGTCCTATTATCTCTGTAGAAATGCAGCCATTCTGTAAAATACTTCAAATGTTTGTGCGGGAACATTAGTGAATAAACAGCAGTAAGAAGAACAAGGAACATGGCAAATTCCTAAAGCAGGGTAGGTAAAGAAAAAGAGACAAACAAAAAACAAAAATTCCAAGTGACAAAAGAGAATTGGTCAGACAAGCTGCAAGATGACCACAAAAAATAATTAAAAAATACTCCCAGAACTCACGTGGGACAACGTGTCAACAAGTTATGCATCTCACAATCTTTTTCATCTGCATGGAAGTGCATTCGTCAAGAGAAAACTGTTAGAAGTCCATTTAAAACTTCATAGCAAGACCATAGATCATGCTATGGGGGATGTTCTTTTTTCAGTAGGAGCAGGGAAGCCGGTGAGAGTTGACAGGAACATGGACATACATAAAACTTAAATAGATCCGTAGATAAAACTTAAATAGATTCATTTGAAAGGCTGGTTCAGGCGAACAAACCGTTAACAACAATGCATCATTGTCTTTATACATCACAAATATAACTTCAGGGGTTCGTTTTTAAGTCTCGATGAAAACACGTAAAAATAGACGTAGCGCTTTATATTTTGGTATAATTAAGATCCAAACTGTATTAGCAATATCTCCAGTGATTACTTTTACTTTAAACTTGAAACAAGCCAAACCTAAACTAATCGAGAGCTAGAAGGTGATAAGCATTAGCATGTGTTACTAAAGTGCATACTAAGGACCAGCGTTCCCTCTCAAATGATTCTATCAAGCTCCATCTTGTGAAAGCACCTCCTTCATTCTAGATAAAGAAATATAAGGCAGCACAGTCGGAGGCCTTTGTTAACATGATCAATCATTATTACAATGCCACATAACACAACACAGCTGTTCCCACCCTGGCTGATCGTTACGGACGTCCCTGACTGCAAATGAAGACGCGGTTCTATGAGGAACAGGCTTACGCGGTATATGGTGTGAAAATTCAGTCAACATTTCAAGACACAATTTAGTTGTCCGTAATGTCTTGCAACAATGGCACCTCTGCTCTGAGGTTCTGCTAAGATATCTGGTGAGAATAAGAGTAAGTCTTTCATTTATTAGCTAAAAATGTCCAACACATTCCACAAATGGCACATTAGATCCAGATCCAAATTTCTTGCAAGCACAAAGTCCTATCATACCGAGAACTGCTTATTATCAGGTTATAACAATTCTGTAAATGGATGCACCAAATCAGCACAAACGGCTGGTCGTTGTGTCTGGATTATCCCGATGAATTGTCCCACTGCAACCATTTTTGAGCAAGGATCATCCAAAATAAATATTGGCAGAGTGCCGTTTCTTTCAGGATGGTAATTTACCTTTTAAAGAAATGCATATATAGACGTGTCAGTAACAAACAATCAGGTTTTCCCTTCTTTGGATCACATTTCAGCCCTTTCTTAAAAACCTGTAAAGAATCTTGTATGCCTTCAGTTAGGCATTTGCTCGTTCACCGTCTCTACATAGAGCAAGGTTTTAAACCCTCTAGAAAAGAAATAAACTGATTTAAAACAGAAGCAGGAACAACAGCTGTTTTATATCTTTAATATGAGCAGAACTAACATTTTAGACCAAGTTTCAGTGAAATTATTGTGAAACTGCTATATTTCTACTCAAGGTTGAAAATCCATACCATGCTTTTTTCTTTTTTTTTGACAAATCCATCCCAACCATTTCCAGAATTGACTCCGACATAAAGTGGCTCCCACTCTGCCCTCTTACCTTGCCAGCTGTCATTGCACACGCAAAGTTTCTCGCCGGTGAGGTCACAGTAGCCGTGGTCGGGGCTCCCGCAGTTGTTCCTACAGTAAGGGATGTCGCAGGCCTCGCCCTTCCAGTACTTGTCACATTCACAGTACACTCTGCTGGTGGCCGAGTTCCCCGGGGTGCACTTCCCATGACCGGAGCAGTTATTAGGACAGGAGTTTATCCTGAAACATAAAGATGGCGAGGTTTTAGGTAATAAATTCTGTAAAAGCACAGCGGGAATGCATAGAAAACGCCAATTATTGCTTTAAAAGCACAGTAATTCGCCATTTTACATTTGTATTGCAAAATTAGAATAACACATCTGAATACTTACGAGTAGAATATGTCAAATCCTGTGAGATTGTAAGCAGCGTCGCTAAAAAAGTGTAGCAGTGCGTAGCCTGACGTCGTCTCGACTTCAGGAACCGTCTCATTACCTCGTACTTCTGGTACGATCAGGCCGCTGTCAAAATAGGCACGAAAAGCATTCATTGTTTTTTTTTACATTTCTACCATGCAGAAGTGAATTCTTAACATCAGTGCATGACGAAAACATTTTTTTACAAGACATAAATCTGAGCTTTTTCTTCATAATCTGGTGCCTCTTACCTGAAAACGGCGACCAGAGGAGCATAAACGGAATCTCCGTCATACACGTACATGTGGTCCCAGCTGCACTCTGTGGCAAAGTGGTTGAATCTTAACCGTAGAACCGCATTAGGGCTGCAGGAAGAAAAGCATGTAGAGTTTCCGTCTGATGTAGGAGTTTAGGAGTAACATTTATAAACCTAATCTTGTTCAGAGTATAAAGATGTTACAAACATAAACGTTTGGACTGAAAAGAAAAAAATGTTTTTGCCATTTCACGGAACAGAAAACAGCAGAAATAGATCCTCAAATTTAAAATCTTGACATCCACCTGGTGAAATATTTATTTTTCTTACTTAAATTTCCACCAAATTATCAAATAACTATTTAAGAAGGGATTGTTTTATTTGAGTCTGATCTTAAAAAAAGAAACAAAAAACAATAATTTTGAAAGAGACGAAAATATGGAGAAAGAATTTAGTTTTAGACAAATGATGCTCATAGTCCACAGAAATACCCCAAAGCCAACAACTCCAATTACAAATAACAAGAAATCCTTGCAAAACTATGTTTCCAGTAAAAATAGTGGTTAGAGCTGGCATGAAAATTAAAGGCCTTGAAAGGTACGAACATTCTTGCTGCCTTGTGATAATCGCTTATGATAGAGAAGCGGGAACACGAGGCCTGATGTGGAATCATGCAGAAACCTTTACATGTTTCATTTAGTTTAAAAGTGATGCCATTAAAGCAGGATTTGCTTTAAAAGGTTGCCTAAAGCTAATTGGGTGCTTCTCGCTCATACCCGACTTTGTTCGAAACAAACAAGCAAGAAGTTTGCCTAACCTAAAGTTATTTGTCTTCTTTGTAATATTGTTTTTATTCAAAGGTTGTCAAAAAATATATACTGTATAACTATATAAAATATAGTTATTCAGTTATTCATAGGCAAATCTGAAAAGAAGAACTACTGGGTCAATGCGGTCACAAGCCTTGAGACGCTGAATACTGATTTACAATAATCTACTCAGGAAACAATATTATGAATGACCAATAACATAAAATACATAGAGTATATGTCATACCAATAATAATAATAATAATAATGTTATAAACTGTATCAGAATCACAATAAGCAAACAACAGTAAAAAATGACTAAATTAATCATGACATTTAGGCCTTTATTATTATTATTATTGTTTAATAATTCAGTTATTATTTGAGATAAAGTTGGGATGATATTGGACCAGAGTAATAAAATCGGCTGTAGCAGAGGGTGAAAAGTAAATATTGATGAATTCTCAATTTCTCTGTGACCTTTTAGCTTCAGCGCAACAAACGAAGGAAGTACTTACTAGGCCTCGATGAGCCAGGTGCACTTAGTTTTGAACTTGTAGTTGAAGGGCCCGTCGGTGAGGTAACCCGAGGGTTCCGTCAATCTGGGAAATGAAAAAACAAAACCTCATATTAATACAGAAAGTCGTTTCAGCGGATCGGTACGCACCGTGTGGAAAAACGCATTAATAAAAACAACGCAAATGCGTTGTCTGCGCCGGCGAGAGGATGCGGTGACTCATTTGTGATCAGATTTGGCTCTTGCGGTTTTGGCCCCTGTTAAGAAAAGGGTGACTGAACATCAAAACATGCGTTCTGTTTTTGATCACCTCCTCCCAGTATTTTAACAAAAACAACGGGGTCTCTTTTCAACACATTCGGTTCTAAAATTGATCGTTTCATATTGAAATTCCACATATTATGTCACAATTTAAACACAGTGCTGTCGTGCTTAAAGCCTAAATGCTGTGAAACATCACATCTGACTTTTTTTCTGACTCTCGTATTTAGAATAGTTTTACGCTATAGAAAAACGACGCGCAATTTACATTTAAAGACCTTTTTACAGATGAAGTACTATAAACTTTTGTGTTTATTTCATGTGACAGAGAGAACTTTTTCCCCCTCCTAACTTGAGGTTTGTGCCACCTAAAAGTAATTGCTCTAGATTTAATTTGACCAAAATAAAGAAGTTCAAAGAGCATACGGTCCTGCCAATAATGACCGCAAAGGTAATGAGGAATGAGAGTCCCTCATAAATTAAACATACATCCAAATGAAAGACAACATCCCAGGGATGTTTAATCGTCCAAAAAGAAAAAAAAGAAAAAGATTAATCATTAATTTTACACCGAAAGCTACCCGGAGAAACACCATATGTTCGGCGGCCAATGAGCCCATGAGCATCAACCATTATCTGCACGCCACGAGGTAAAGATATCACAGATCAGAAGCTTGCGTCTTGGTGAGCGGTTGTTCCGCAACAAGTCGGATGACGACCATGAACAAAAACTATAACCACAATGAGCGTACGGTCACATATAGAGATCAGGTTACATCTGTACCAATGAGAGCGGCTGGGATGTATTGAAAGGAAATCCCAGGCTATTGTCAAGCTGACAGTCGTTAATTCTGTCGCCGCCTCCTCAGGCTTCATCGATATCCTATTCGGTTTTTTTGTGCATCTGCTTCAAAGAACATTAAAAGAAAAAATGCTTTGCTACGAAAGTGGTGGAAGTTTATGGCCATTTTATGTGGATCACAGATGTTTCCTCAACGCCGCTGAGCGCTCCCTCCTGTCAGAAAGGCACACTCATTTAAATACTGTTGGACTTTGAATCAATAGGAGTAGTGCTTAGAAAAGTGTTATTGGTTTAGAGCGTGTGCCGCGGTGCGTAGCGAAAGCAACAATCTTTTATCTGGAAGGTATTATGACATAAAGCTCCCAACAGTTAATCAAGAAAACAGGTTAGATATTAAATACCAAAGCCATTACTTAACTTAGTTAATGCATACAGTCTGCAGGGTTTCTACATATTTTTCAAGGCGATATTTTACGCTGTCATTTTCTAGTAAGTATAGAGATGTTTTACATCGATAGATGGACAAACAACATGCATGCATGGATGAATGAATGGATAAATAAGTGAACAGGTAAACAGATGGATGGTTGGACAGACAAAGAAACGTCTACACCGTTGGACGAAAATAAAGTCTGCGCATACGAAAAATAACCTGCACTCCACTTCCTCCTTCCACTGTTTCCGACCTCTGTGCACCGTTAAAAACTGTGGTGTGCGACGGATAAACGGATTCTCTGGAGTCTTCCATGTGCCTTCTTTGAGTAAGAGCAGTCGTGCAAAATGTCAGTGAGCTAAACAGTCCAAAGCATAAAATTATAGAGAGGCGGTAAAAAAATAAAATAAATTACAAGCTGGTGGCTACAATGCAGATAGCTGAGAAAGGCCAATTCCTCAGATGGAAAAACAAAAAATGAAACACCGAATATCTGCCCACATGTAGTTATTCTAGCTCATTATATGTTCAACGTCAGGTTTTTCATGGGTTCAATATAGTTTAGGCACTGAAGTCTTTTGTAACCTTGCGACATACAAAAGGGACCAATATATTAAAATATGTCATGCTGAAGCCCTTTAACTGTGTTTCTTGACAACTTTTGCAGAACAATAATCCAGGCTGAGCAATGTTTCTGAGGAAAAAAAAGGGTATTTTAAATGTCCATGTCGAGGGTTGGCACAAGGGGTATCAGGTTAAACCAGGTTCCTCTTTCCATCTACAATCAAAACCAGACGTTTAACACTAAATAAAGATAAAACAATGTTTTTACAAATGCAGCTTTTTTTCCCCACTGTGCGTTTAAAAAGGAAATAACTTCTCTTGTTTTATTACCCAAATAAATTATAATGGCTAAATGCCACAGTGATGAGAGTTCTGCAGTATTTGGTAGCATTGCTTTTTAACATATATGAGATGGATCAAACACCCTTCCATAAGCTAGGAGTTTTTAGTCTATTCCTCCTGACAGAACTGGTTGAACTGGGTCAGGTTTTATTCCGTACACACACACACACACAGGTCTGCAGTCAGATTCTCTATAGGATGGAGACCATGTTCCCGCTGCAGCGAAACATTTCATATCAAAACACCCTTATCTCTACGATACCACTTTCCTTCCTGAGAGGTATGATGGGGGAACATTCCCGTCATGTCTACACTTGCTTATAATTTTTCTAATGGATCAACACAGACACATTTGGGCGTCTGGAAACCGTTCCGAGGAATGACCCAGACTGGTTCGTCATAGAAAAATCCTCTTCCTGATTCCTTTTAACTTTCATATTCTTTTGAACTTGACAGCGCTGTGCTTGAGGTGCGGCCTTAGAAAAACATCCATAGTTGTACCTCTTCCAAATAAACCTGAATGTGTCGGAGGCTTCCGAAGCCGTGACATCACGGCTTTCTCCTACTTTCATAAAATCCACTGTGTGAGCCTTTCGCACTCATAAGTAAATGTCCCATATATTCTCTCATAGTTGTGGTATGTAGCAAAAAATAACTAACTTTCATCAATCTGACCTTAAAAAAAAGATAAGTTTGTCTGATTTGACTTTGTGTTAATGCATCACTTGAAATCTCAATTTAACAAATTAAAATGTGGTATCCAAAACAAATAATGGTGACCACCCATGAGAGGCAGGTATGTTTTCTTTGTTTTTGTAATTTTTCCCAAAATCTGTTACCAACGCTGGAAATAAATGATGTTATCATGGCTCAGTAGGGATGTTTATTAAAAGCAAATATGAAACTAAGATCTAAGGTCACTGGTTTAGTGCTAAATTCATCTTATTTTTGCACAAAAAAGAAGCCAGGCGGATGTTATTGACTTTCTCTTTGCACTCATGTTTCATTTATTTCTTCACCCCCAAATTAAAGCAGGAAACAGTGAATCTCACAGGATGCTGCTCACCTGCTGCACCTCACCTCACATCTCCCCCCCAAAGCAACCACTTAAGAGAGGGGATTTCCCTTTCGTTTTTCAGGCCACTTACTTGAACCTCCCCTGGCAATGCTGGCACTGGTCTCCCACCCATCCTCGCTCGCACACGCAGGACCCGTTGACGCATTTCCCGGAGTTGCAGCTCTTGTCGCAGGACTTCGCCGGCGAGGCGTGAGTCAACGCCACGAAGGAGAACAACGCGTACGCCAGCAGGTACTTGTTGATCCGCCTCTGGTCGCTCCTCTCGGCTAGTCCCGGCCCCAGCAGGAGACGTCTAGTCTTACATGTCCCTCCCGTCTCCATGGTCCCGTCTCGCAGCCTTCCGGGTCCACCAAGCGGGGCCTGCTAAGGGAGGAAGCTTGGACTCCTCAGGATGAGGTCCTGCATATTCGTAGGGCGACCTGCATTATGGATTAAGGCTTTAAAAATGTCTAAAATGATTGCAACGTGTGCCTAAAGCTGCCCGGTTAAGCACCGGCATAGAGCTGGCTGGAGAGGGGAATCCTTTCAATCCTAAATATTAAAGAAACAAAACCAACAGCTGCTTCAGACGCTTATTGGCCTAAATATGCTTCACAGCTAGAACAGTGTGTTAGCTTGGGTTGCTAATTTCTCTCCCAAATACAATCTCAGCAGCCATTTTTATGCGTTAACAAGCCATTATTAAAAGTGGGGGGGGTTTTTTTCCACTAGATGCTTTCTGGTCGGATCGCTTTTGGTTTTATAAATAAAATGTAAAAAAAGAAAAAACCGTAGCTAGAAGGTGTAAAGAGTCAGAAAGCAGGGCTTCCGGGGTGGATGTGCTGGGATGTGGGAATCCGGAGGGTTTCTAGTCCCTCTGCTGCCATGGAAGAGGAGGAGGCTGTTTTTTTTTTTTTTTTTTAACGGACACTTCGGCTTCTTTATCCAAACACTCGGTTCCCACTGAGTCTCCAGGGTTTCCCCACGCGTTGCTTTCTGTCCCAGCCACGCCTGGTGTTGTCTGCCTTGTATTCCAGCTGGAAAAACAGATTCAAATGTGCGTCGTTTCTTGTCAAAGCCGCAACAACAACCGCCAGCGATGCGAAGCTAGCGAGGCGGCCCGGGGAGCTCCTCAGGTTGGGGAAAACTAAACACATCACGCGCATGCGCACTGCCGACAAAGCTGCTCTTAAAGCTACAGTGCTGGGAAAAACACAGCTGGCCAATGCGACAGTAGTTTGTAAGTCAAGGATGTCTAAACATAATCATAATAATAATTATTATTATGCTTATTTATTTATTTATTTTTAATTTTTATTTTCATTATTTTTTTATTTTCATTATTTTGTTATGTTAACTAGTTGGTTATGTAATTAATTTAAAATAATTTAATTATTCTTCAGGATGAATAAAGTATTTTTTAATTTGATGTATCTGTGAATGTTTTTTGTGATTAGATTTTCTTCAAAGAAGCCAGTGATATATTTGTGTTTACGTTGAAAATAAATGCACCCAAAATTGTTTCAGAGTATCACAGAAAGTAACACAAGCAGCAGCACAACAACTTGAGCCTTGACAAATAAGTGACATTTTTCTTTTATTTTCCTTTGTTCAGATCAGAGCACTTATAAATGTACTAGGAAAAGCCTGAACATTTAATATACAAGTGATGAAGGCATTGAAAACAAACACTTAGTGGGAGAAACAGGTTTCCGTTGTTATGAAGTTGCTTTTATTAGCTATAATTTTCTATGTTTTTCGACCTGTGAGAACTAGATACAAAATAAAGTGAGATCAAAATCTTTGACTATTAAAAAAAAACAAAAAAACATTTTAACTAACTTCATCCTGGCATTACAGTTCCCTTTTGGTCGATACATAGGTTACAACACGTAAGTGTGGTCGTTCACTCACCAGATCAACCTAGAGAGGTTATTTTCGCTCGCCTGTCCAAACCAGTGAGACTCAGCTCTATGCCGGTGGTTAACCCAGTGAGGGTTGCTAAAACTTTATTTTGCTGCAAAAAACAAACTAATGTTTTAGGCTCTCTTTTTACTCTGTTGAAGGGTTTGATAAACATCTTTATTACAAAACACAGAGCTTATAAAGTGCTCTGCAATTTTTTTTTACCAGATGGTGTCCCTCAGGGTTTTGTCTTAGGACTATTCCTAAAGTTCCATTTCAAATGTGTTATTTTTGCACATTCTCAATCAATTGTTCTTTTCATTTGAATTCAATTTGGGTCATTTAATAATAACCTCACGCTTAGAGAAACAAAACTTCCACAGTCACTACTTTTCTGGATTAAAGGAATTTGACTTTTCTTTTCTTTGAACTACCTGTAAACCAATTTCTTATATTTTGTGTGTGATGTATGCTAAAACAATAGGTATGCCTTTGTTTGCAATTATAAAAACTGTGTTTCTTCAGGTGCATCTACCACAGCCACAGGATCTGTACGCATTCATGACTCTGAAGCGAGTTTGGGTGAAGAGTTTGGGTGATCCTTCCCACCTTGGTCACAAACCCAGTAAGAGTGACAGGAGGCTACAGTCCACCAGAACCTACCTAGAACAGCTTCTTTCCCATATGATATTTACAGTGGTTCCTGGAGGATTTTTTTCCAGGGAGGGCTTTAACTTCAAAATAGACATATACCAAAAAGCAAGCACATGTATACAAAGGTATCACACCAGTTTATTTACATAAATGAAAACAAAAACAACATTATAAAAATCCTGTATAAGAACAAAAAACATAATTTCATTTATTTATTCCAAAGAGAAAATAAAGAGAAAATAAAAATAAATGTTTTCATTTTTAAATGTCTTTAAAAATAAATAAATAAGGTAAAAAAAATAATAATAATAATACGTAAGAAATAAAATAATAAAAATAATAATTTATTTATTTGAAATAAATATTACAAAAAAATAAAACAATACGTAAAAGTAAAACTTTAATTTTTTTAAAGTAAAAAATAAAAATAAATAAAAAATGTAAATAATACTTAAAAATAAATAATAAAAATAATACTTTATTAAATTTGAACATAAATAAAGTTCTACACTCAAATCGTTTTCTCTCCCACACCCCACATGTCAAACTAAATAACATTCAGTTACAGTTACATTAACACTCAGCTCGGACGTCTGCTTATACTTGCAAGTTTGAATTGTTTGCACACTGCAGTCACGTACACAGTGGTTCATCTTTCTCACTTTTTTATTTACTGCAACACTTAACTCTTGCTCCTTATTTATTTCATGTCCATATTCGAGAAATTCGTCAAGCACAGACTACGCCAAAAACAAATTCCTTGTATAAGCTTTTTCTTGTTTAACTCTTTTTGTCACTACATGCATGTCTGTACAGAATTATAATGATTGTGTCATCATCCTGTTTTCCTACTACTTACATTGCTTCTCCTCTCCTACACACCTGTTCTGCTGACTACCAGGCCCTTAATTTAGCTCTGTTGGAAAGAAATGGTTCTAAATATTGTCCAACAGAAGATCTTAAGCAAACATATTATGCTCCCCTGATGTTAAGAGTTTAGAGTTTAGCAGTTACCTTTAGAGTTATTACCAGTTCGACCTGCAGATGGCAATGTTGCACAGTCACATTCAGGACAGAACACTCTAAATAAAGTGAACTAAAACTAAAGAGAAAGAGGGAATATAAACATTTATTTAACTTAGTAACTAAGTAAATACATACATTAAATACTTTCACAGCAAATATATTTTTGGTAGCATAACAGAAGCTTACAATTTCAAAAGGGCTTTAACCCACAACAGTCTGATGGGGAGTTTTGTTGCAGAGCAATAACTGAAACAATTTAAAATATTTTCCAGCATTGGAAATTCAATACATTTATCTAAATAGTTACCTTGCTCAGGGTGATCATATTTAGAGGTTAAGATGTGAGAGAATTTCCCACCCACCCCTCTTAACACCACTTATTTTCAGCAGAGGTTGTCTTTAACCTAATCAGACCTATAATGAAAAAAATGATACTGACTGAGCCACTGGAGAACCTGCTGGCGTTTAGTCAGTTGCATCGTTGTGACTCTGAAAACAGGGCTCCATTTTCAGAAGGTGCCTAAAGTCTGTATTCACTTGGTCGAAATGTTATCAGAACATGCTGCAAAGTCGGTAACTTGTTCATGTTACAGACAATCCCAGCAAAGATGGGAAGTGCCCTGTTCAGTTATAAAGAAGGTGCCTTTTAAGTGGGAAAAGCTGGGGAGAGCCTCATA